>ML817300.1:40894-79816 GCA_009831015.1 Picea engelmannii
GGTTGATTTTCATGTTTTTTATGCAAAAATATGAGTTTTTTGGGCTAGAGTTCTCGTTTTGAGGTCACGATTCTCGTTAAGTTGGTAATATTATTGGATCAGAGGGCGAAGTAAGATCAGTTGGCTCGGGTAGCTCTGCCACAGGGGAAACCTCTACCTCTTATTTAAAAACATCCTCAGAGATGGCCATAAAAATCTTTTGTTCCTTACACTTGTGCCCTAGAAAACATTTTTCATTACAATTATAGCAAAGGCCCTTGAGTCAGCGTTCAACCGTTTTTGCCTAGGCCAATTTCTGGATCTTGAGTGGAGTGGCAGGAAGGGCGGGATTTGAGGTTTTAGGGCGAGCAATAAATGAGGGTTTTACGGTTTGGAAGGAGACAACTTGTTGTGCTTCCTTAGCTCGTTTAGTAGCTTCCACCCAAGTCTTGGGGCGAGCCATTAGGACATGGGCACATATTTCATCATTTAGATCACTGATAAATCATTCCTAGAAAAAACATCTAACATGCCCTCTGTGCGGAAATCCAAGTGCTCAAAGGCAACTATAAAGTCTTCCACTATGCCAAATTGTTTCAACTTGGTAACGACCTAAATGGTGGGTGTTGGTTTCAAAGCGTTCATAATGCTCTGCAACAAATTGTGTCCAAGACACATACCCTTAGCATGCATTTTTTCTCCATTGCCACCATTGCCAAC
Organism: Picea engelmannii; assembly: GCA_009831015.1. Taxonomy (NCBI): domain Eukaryota; kingdom Viridiplantae; phylum Streptophyta; class Pinopsida; order Pinales; family Pinaceae; genus Picea; species Picea engelmannii. Next base: position 41,594 of record ML817300.1, read on the forward strand.
GTTCAGGATCTAGATAGAGAACATCGTAACAAAGTTCTGCCAACTCATCAATAACGTCGTTCAAAGAGAAATAATGTTCCATTTGAGTGACCCATCCCATGGGATCTAAGCCATCAAATGTGTTCACCTCTACTCTAGGAAGATGCGGGTCCTGCTAACATAAATATAGCAACAATTACTAGCAGAAAATATAAATATAGCAGCAATTACCAACAAAACAACAAAATGTAGAGAACCAACACACCAAAAATGATACCTTTATTGATAGAAATCAATGTTCATTTTCCTCTTCGAGGGGGAAACCTCTAGTAGAGCAACGCTCTATTACAAGGATTTCTCATCCCTCCTACTCTTATTTATACTAATTTTGTCTTCTAAAGAATATTCTAGAAGATCTTTCTAGAAGCAAAAGCTTCTATTAAGTCTTCTTACATTAGACTTGTTCACATTATTAAATAGGCCTTATTAACTAATGTCGACCTTTATTACATGGAAAATATAGTATTCTACCTACGTGAGGGGTTAGGGAGGTTAGGTCCCTAACAAAGAGACTATTCATGATCAAACTATGACAGGCCGTCAAGAAATTGCTTGGCTTCTACCTCAAATTCTTGACCTCCATTTTGTGTTGCACATGTTCTTTTATTTCCTAGTGACAATCACTTTCAACTCCATAATGATTCTTGAGTAATGCAAACACCTCAAACTCCCAATATTAGAGATCAACTTCAACAAGATACACTAATACATGAAATGGTTCCTTATATCCATGAAGCACCCATGTAGAAAGTTTCTTCTCACAAAATCCAAGTTCGTCGTTTATGTTTTTTGAAATCAAGGGTTGCTCATGAATAATGTCATCTTTTGAAAATGTAAAACTTTTAATGATGATCATTCACATTTGTGTATTTGAATCTTGATTGTTTTCAAATAAAATAGGAGGTTGATCACAATATTTACTTTCAAAATTCAGGGGAGGCAGGTGCAGGAGGGGTGCTCTATGGCCCAGAGGAATTCAAGAATTAGACTTTTATTGGAATCTTGGTCTAACCTCAAATAACAAGACAAAATCTTACATAGTCTTTCATGGGGTGCAGTTGGTCAAACAAAGACAAATTCCCCATATGAATATCGTGGGAGATTCCAAGAACACTATCATATATTTTGTTATTGGATCCACTCCCAAGGATGCTAGCTTGAAGGTTCTCATTGCGAGTATTCGAATCTCTTTGTCCAATCTCTCTATTCAGTTCTTCCACATCCTACGAGAAAATAAAAAAGAAGCTAATGAAATGGTCAATAGAGCCATTGGCCTTTGTGGGGAAGTGTGTTTTGTCACCCCTCCTTAATGAAGAGGGCATGGAATTTGGGTGGGGCCCATTTGGGCCGCCTGGAGTTCTTTGGATTTTATATGCCATCGTGTAGTGGGTTCATGCAGGTTATATTCAGCGTCTTATCAAGGATCCTAGGGTAAGACATGTATTTAGTTTTTCAAGTGGGGAGGGTAATTTGGCTCGTGGGCATTGGAGGAGTTCATGTGTGATGGTACAATATCAATACAATCTCATTCCTAGCATGATGGAAAAGACACAAGATGGAAAATATGTCATTATGGATGTGAATGGAAATGAGGTGGAAGTACAGATTGGGATGTTGAATTTGGGAAATGTCATCAACAAATTTGTGTGTTCACATGGCCACCTTGTGGGAGATTATTTGATCAAGGATGCTTAGGTACGAAGTGCATGCATGGTTTAGATTCGGCCTAGTGGTTCTATTTTTAAATTCGGTGATGAAATTATGGATGTTGTGTTGCTTCTCGGATTCATGTTGGATAAGTTCAATTGTGGCCTGGTTTGTTCTCCATTTGGTGTATTAGGGAGTGGTTTGTTTGGGGGAAAGTTTGTTTGTTTTGCAGACGTGGTTGGTTTACCTTCACTCTGTTTCCTCTCTTGAAATCAAGAGTTGGATTCTTTGGGTAATTGGCTAGCCATGGAAAATAGAGAAAATGATGTGAATCAGGAGGAGGAAATAGAGGACAATGAATTCTTGGAGTGCCAACACCTAGTAATTATGGTCAGTTCCCTTAATTCATCCATATCCTTTGCTTTGGACACTCTGGTCCAACATAGGGTCATGGTGGGGTAGCTACAAGATGAGGTCAATTTTCTTAGAACTCAAATCGAATCTCTTAAGTTGCAGTTGGTTCCACGAGGAAGAGGAACATGAGAATTCACCCTCTAGTGGGGACAATGGAGGATCAATTGCTTTGGAGGCATCTTAGTTCTTGAATCTTAATGCTCCAGTAGTGCCATATGAAGCTAATGACATGATAGATAAAGAGATATGTCAGGATCCATACTCTAATGCTTAATTATGTTTTTCTTTGTAGTTTGTATTAGCAGTGTATATTATCAAATTTACTGTGTTCAGATATGCAACAGTATTAGAATGTGGAGAAATCATAGAGGTAGAATAAGAGTATGGCTTATAGAAGTTTTGAATGAACCAGAATTTTTCCCTGTTATCTAGTTCTATATTGTGTACTAAGCAGTTTCAGTTGCGCCCTTTTTAATGAATAAAAATCCTCCAGCTTCTGTGAAAAAAAAAATATTTACCTTCAAGAGACTTGTCTTCACACTAAAAATTTTGTAGCATTGAAATATGCCCTTCCTCTTTCATGATTTATTCATTGAAAATTAACTTTGGGCCTCCACCCTCTTGGACCAACTCTTCAACAACATCCTCAAAGTGATTGTCTTTGGTGTTCTTATATTCACCATGTTGTGGTTGGATATATTATTTTCCTACCACTGCTTATCTCCTAGGATTGAAACCCAATCTTCCTTTGAAACTTCTTGAGGAATGTGGAGTCACATTGTTAAATTGTTTAAAGGAAAATTTATTGCACCAATCTAAATTATGCTTCTCTTCTTTGTAACACCTCTCTTTGACAATTTATTCTTGGCAAAGAACTTGCCAGGACTATGCTAGCTTCACTCCACTCTTAAAAACATTGAAAGAAAGATAAAAAAAACTAAGAGACAACGCTTAACTATCCTACAAAGCCAGCGTACATAGTTCACGAGGTCAGAAACCACAAGGTCATTCAATTTTCCAAGAATCTTGATATCAAATCTTTTTTGAAGTTCTCCCCAGTCTGGTTTCCATTTATTGACATATTTTCCTGAATGCAGGAAAATTCCAAAACTAAAATGAATTCCCATGGTGGCAAGGAGTGTTTTCCTTCACTTTTATAGTGATGTTTGTCCTCTTTAGTCTTTGCACAATTTCAAAAATATTTGCACAGTTTACTTCTAGAAGGCTCTACAACAATCTTCAAATATTGTTCAAAATGAACGTAGAATCCCAAATATTATCAACATTAATCTAAAAATACAAAACTGTAATAAATCCATTCTAATATTTTTATAGTGATGGTTATCCTCTTTAGTCTTTGCACAATTTCAAAAATATTTGCACAGTTTACTTCTAGAAAGATCTACAACAATCTTCATATATTGTTCAAGATTAATGTTGAGTCCCAAATATTATCAACATTATTGATAATCTTAAAATACAAAACTGTAATAAATCCATTGTAAGAAACCAACAATCTACCACTTACTTCCTTTACACATTTTGAAGCTCATAAAATTATTAATATCCCATAATGTAGCCAAATAAAAACTCGGATGCCTTTATCCACTTAAAAACTAAAAAAGCAATACAAAAAATCCCAATCACTGGCTTAAAGACTATGTAAATGTAGAGAAGATGCCTCCTAGGGTAGATATGTTACACTAATGATGAGACAAATCAAAGGTACTAGAAGAAGAAAAGAGGGATGTGGACTCAGACTGAGTGATTGAACTCATAAAATCAATCTAAGAGAACAATAATGCAAACAATCCTAAGTTTTGGATGAAAGCAAGAAAAGGGCAATCAAACAGAGAAGATTCACAAAATTATATTTGCAGTGTGACTTTGGAAGGAACCCGTGTTCTATCTCTCAATGTTGTTTAAATAATTTATCATTCTTTGTTTTCTCGTTTCATGGGGGAGTTAGGGTTTTCCTAGAATCACTCTTGCAAAATCCATTGACCCATTTTTAATTTTTTTAATGTTTTTCCACTTCTCATGAAAAATCCATTCTTTGTCTTGCAAAATCCATTGACCCATTTTTAATTTTTTTAATGTTTTTTCACTTCTCGTGAAAAATCCATTCTTTGTCATTTAATGTTGTCAATAAGTCTCATTTTATCTAAGATCCCCAATAAATTCGTACACTTGATCAAGGGGGTGCACTTTACTCCTTTATAATTTCACATGTAATATTTTTTTATCAAACCAATTCATATTACAAGTCATAAAAGGCCCAATTGTGTTTTATTGTCCTAGGTATGAATTTTACAGCCTAAGAAGCCACTTACATGATGTTCTAATCAACATCTTTCCAACAAGCTTTCATTCCCTCCATTTGGCTGCATGGTTGTGACCAAAAAATAAACCTCAAGAAGTCAAGATTCCAATTCATATTGATATGTAACAACAAAATAAACCTCATTATTCTTTGAACTTAATAAATAGCTATTATAATTATTAGAGACTATGCTTTCAAGGATGGTCATCATATGTGACCATCCTTTCATGGATGGTCACCATATGTACCTTTAGGTTTTCTATATATTTGGAACATTCATCATTGTAATAATGAATCTATTATATCATCTCATATACAATATTATCTCATATAATATCTCATATAAAAATTCAACATTATAATATCTCATATAAAAATTCAACATGGTAGAGTGAAAATGAGAGTAGAGTAAAGTGTTGGGAGTGTTAAATTTATGGGGTTATTACAATCTCTATGTACAACATATTTACCTTTTACTCCTACCTAAATTATAGAAAGAATTCCATAAATTATGGTGGGTAATAATTTCTAGTAAAAATGTCTAATTACCTAAATATGAAGAACCTAAATTTATTAAAAGAATCTCGTGAATTATGGAGGAACAATTTAACAAAGTCAAATACTATGTGGATGGATGTTACGTAGGTATTCCAACTATTTATAAGAAAGAAAATTTAATTTGATTTTAAATTTAATTTTCAAAGAGACGTTTCTTTGGATCAATTTAATATTACTATAAAAAGACATTTGAAAGACACAACAATAGACACATATTTTTTCTCTCACACACGTGGCAAGTGATCTAAGGAAGAGACCGAAGTTTCTAAGTAGTTGAAATTTTTTGAGTGTAATTACTTAGTGATGTTCTAGAGTTTATTAAAGTGATATCGTATGTCATTGGAAGTAATTACCACTTGCGGAAAATTGTGTTTGTTCAATTTAACACTAGAAAATAAACATGGTTACTTATATGACATCAAGTATATGATGGATGTGTGTTGGTCATAGTAGAAGACGTATCATTTGCAAGGTCATTGTATATAGTTGTGCACATCCATGTAATGAATAAGAAGAGGAGGTCACCACATGCAGAGGGAGCAGATGACTTCGAAGACTATATAGCCTTAGAGGGAGCATGCAAACTCAGAGTGGGCCTGATGGGAGAGACATCCTCCAGGACAGACAAACAGGAGGCTAGACCTTGAGGAGATATGAGACCTCTTGGAGAGGGTTCCCTTATTTCAATGAAGGAATCCAATTAGAAGGACTGGGATGTGGACCTTTTAACCTTGATTCTGAGACATGTACATTGGTTGACACCAAAAATATTTGTTGATATACCTACGTGGTACGAGTGGCTATGGATTGAGATATCCCTCGAATGGAGGTGTGAAGTTGCATAGTTATATAGACTATGACTGGGTAGGGAGTGCAGTGGATGGGAAGAATATTTTTGGATGTTGTTTCAGTATGGGATCATTGTGATCTCATGCTTGAGTAGGGAGCAGACATCAGTGGCACTCAGTATAGCGGAGGAAAAGTATATAGCAGCCAGTATTGCAAGTCATGAAACAGTGTGGCTTCAGAAGTTTCTTGTAGGAATTCATCTGAGACATGATGCAGAAGGGAGTTTTGAAGCTCTAGTACACATCCACAGATGAGTAGCATCGAGCAGACATTCTCCCAGAGTGGTCATGTTGATTTGACTAAGGAGAATGATACATTCACTCACAAGATTAGTCATGATGATTTTGATAGTGGTGAATGGCTCAGGCGTAGTCTTTCTCCTTAGTCGTGTTTATTTGACAAGGAGTGAAAAAGACTCGAGGTGTTGATGTTTCTCCAGTTAGTTTCATTGGGAAAACATTCTCCCATAGTGGTCATGTTGATTTGAATGAGGAGAATGATACATTCACTCACAAGATTAGCCATGTTGATTTGGCTAGTGGTGAATGGCCCAAGGCATTGATGTTCTCCAACTATTAGCATCGAGCAGACATCCTGCCAGAGTGGCTATGATGAATTGGATGAGGAGGATGATACATTCACTCACAGTATTATCCATGTTGACTTGGCTAGTGATTAATGGCCCAGACATAGTCTTATATACTCTAGGTGCTATCACATGCTTGCTCCAGGTTGGAGCAATCTATGTTGATCAGAAGTGCATGTGAGGAGAAGTATACAACAATTGGGTGCATGTCGGAGATGATTACATCAACAAAGGCTCATTGACAAGTGTAAGAGGGAGTTGGCCTCAGAGTTTGAAATCAAGAATCTTGGCATGATGCAGAATGTCTCCCTAGCTGAGAAGGAGTGTTGAAGTTAGAAGCATCGGGTAGACATTCTCCAGAGTGGTCATGCTGATTTGACTAGGGAGAATGTCCTAGGCGTAGTCTTATGGACTCAAGGTGCTTGATGTGCAGAATGTCTCCCTCGTTGATAGGGTGTGTTTATGTTTGGACAACATCGAGAAGACATTCTCCCAGATTAATAATTAATAATATAATTAGTGATTATTAATATATATAATAATAGTAATAATAAATAGTTATTATAATTATTAGAGACACATCCTTTCATGGATGGTCACCATATGTGCCTTTAGGTTCTCTATATATTTGGCACATTCATCATTGTAATAATGAATCTATTATATCATCTCATATAATATCTCATATAAAAATTCAACAGTTATGGTCTCCAAAAGATGAAGACTTAACGACCTTTGACTCTACCACTTTGATTGTTGAACCTTGGATTAGTGTGCAGATTCTTTATCCAACATGCATTGTGGAAAAGAACCTTGCACTATTTATAAGCAAGAGCTCCCCCACACAATAGTTTTGTGCTAGTGGTAGAGGCTCCATGGATCCCTTTGTTGTATATGCCACATGTAATTTTGGTCAGCTGAGTGATCAAACCCATGCGCCTAGGGATCACTCAGTTGTCAATTGCCAACATGTTATTGGATCGACCGTATGCCACATGTCAATGTGAGGTTGCATATGCACATGTCACGTGTCAAGTCTCCATAGGTTGCTTCCATGTGCCATGTGTAGAAGCATATTAGGATGCATAGGTTAAGAAGGTTTAAGGGTGAATATGATATGTGAAGGTGGAAGGAAGAGGGGAGAATGCAAGGATGCATAGTTCGAGGGAAGTGGATGTGGAGTGGTGAAGGGTGATTGGATTGAGCTTGTGCCACATGTAAGTCCATGATTGGGTCTACCCCTACCAATAATTGTTAATATGTAAAATAATGAATTCCAATAACTATATGAAAAATACATCTTGTCAACTTGAACATCGATACTACATATCAGAAGACCATTTCCAACCATGAAACACAAGTTTGGAATGATAGCATGTAAGAAGTTCCCAATTCCGAATAATCCACACAACTCAAGACTAGACTTCGGACAAACTTATATTTGATCTAGCTAGAATAAGAACACATTCCAACATTATCATGTATAAAAAGCATGGATGCATTATATCTTCTTAGCAAACTAACATAAACCAATTTTCATGCTAAAAAAAAAAAATCCATTGAGATGGATCACCTTACAACAAATACATCATATGAACTAGAAAATGTGCCAAAAATGCTCTCGTGGATCATACTTTGTGTTGGATCTCTAAATTGGTCCCATTTTTTACTAAAAGATAGAACCTTTTGTCATCTTTTTCCCTCATTTTGCCTCAAATAAGCCTTTTTGCCTTCCCTTTTCAAGATAAACATTAGATAACAACAAAAAGGGATAATTAAGGTAAATTCAATTGTTTTTAACAAACAAATCTTAAGTTTGAACATTTTTAGGAACCAAAAGAATGTATATAATTTTGTAGAATGTTTCTGCTACAAGATAAATTTGAACCTGCAACAACCATTGGTTCTTGTAGCAGCACAACGGTGATGAAGAAAAGGGCAACATGGTTTTGTTCTAGTTTTGTGCTAGTGGTAGAGGCTTCATGGATCCCCTTTGTTGTATATGCCACATGTAATTTTGGTCAGTTGAGTGATCAAACCCATGTGCCTAGGGATCACTTAGTTGTCAATTGCCAACATGTTATTGGATCGAGCATATGCCACATGTCAATGTGAGGCTGCATATGCACATGTCACGTGTCAAGTCTCCATAGGTTGCTTCCATGTGCCATGTGTAGAAGCACATTAGGATGCATAGGTTAAGAAGGTTTAAGGGTGAATATGATATGTGAAGGTGGAAGGAAGAGGGGAGAATTCAAGGATGCATAGTTCAGGGGAAGTGGATGTGAAGTGGTGAAGGGTGATTGGATTGAGCTTGTGCCACATGTAAGTCCATGATTGGGTCTACCCCTACCAATAATTGTTAATTTGTAAAATAATGAATTCCAATAACTATATGAAAAATACATCTTGTCAACTTGAACATCGATACTACATATCAAAAGACCATTTCCAACCATGAAACACAAGTTTGGAATGATAGCATGTAAGAAATTCCCAATTCCGAACAATCCACACAAGTCAAGACTAGACTTCAAACAAACTTATATTTGATCTAGCTAGAATAAGAACGCATTCCAACATTATCATGTATAAAAAGCATGGATGCATTATATCTTCTTAGCAAACTAACATAAACCAATTTTCATGTTAAAAAAAAAAAACCCATTGAGAATGATCACCTTACAACAAATGCATCATATGAACTAGAAAATGTGCCAAAAATGCTCATGTGAATCATACTTTGTATTGGATCTCTTAATTGTTCCCATTTTTTACTAAAAAGATAGAACCTTTTGTTATCTTTTTCCCTCATTTTGCCTCAAATAATCTTTTTGCCTTCCCTTTTCAAAATAAACATTGGATAACAACAAAAAGGGATTATTGATTAAGGTAAATTCAGTTGTTTTTAACCCAACCAAAAAAAAAAATATCTTAAGTTTGAACATTTTTAGGAACCAAAAGAATGTATATAAGCGTTGGAACCAAATGTTGCGAACCGCCTATCTAGTTCGTGTACAGCAAGTAGTGGAGTTTTTATTTGATGCAACTATAATTAAAGATTCAGATCTAGAAATGTGATATTCTCTCCTTGAATTCGCATAACAAAACAGAGTTTCTAAAAAGCATGTGTTATATCGATTTAGAAGACCGCAATCATGGGCTTCTCAGCCAAGCAATTTGTAATCAAACACATTACCTCATAAATAGGGTTTGATAACCATTTTAGAAAACTCAGTACACTATAAAAGCACAATTTTGTATGAGCAAATACACACATAGATAAATAAAATAGAATAGAGAGATAGATATATAATTTTGTACATCTGAATTATATGTGAATAAATCTGTGTTCTTGTTCTTGGATGAAGTGCGTTGAATAGTGTTGATTGTTATTTAACATTGAGTTAGTTCAGAGTATTTGTTAGGAAGTGGTAGGGTCCTCTTTTTCAAGTTAATAATGGCTTATTATATTATATCTATAGTAGGCTAGGTATATAGCGATGAGTTTGTGTTGACTTTGTATTAGTTTATCTATTGATTCAAAAAATTTAATTATATTTTTAAGTTTAACTTTACCAAATCAAATTATTTATTTTTATATTATTTTAAAATCTATTTATCTATTAAGTGATTGGTAGATAATTGAATGTTTTATTGCAAAGGGGTCGGCGTTGTAATCATTATTTTTTAGCTGAGCTCTTGGAACGAGGAAAAAGAAACCACGCATGATGTAAAGAAACAAAGCAGGGCATATGGAATCTGACAAACCTTATCATTTCGTACTAATTTAACCTCGAATTTAATGAAAACTAGCTTTCCATGTATGGACTCTGACAAACCTTATAATCATCTCTGATGAACTTAACCTTGAATTTAATACGAACTCGCTTTCTTAATTTCACATTATTCTATTTTCACTGTCATAGTTTGCATTCAGCTAGCTAGTTGCACATAATAAGCATCTAGCTAGCATATAGCATATGCACACACGTAATAAGCATCTAGATAGCTAGTTATACATGTTGATCGCTATATACTTTTAATTGGGCGAACATGATATTCTCTAATTGTTAGGCTACCAGTTGCAAACAAATGCAAGAGGAATTATATACAAACTGCAAACGCAATGCTCAACACGCAACAACACAACACAACAGATGGCAGACATGACTCGTGAGAAGCCAACAATTGCATGCGTTGGAAACATATCATGCCTTCCTTTCTTTGTTTTCTGTTGAGTTGCATTGCAAACAGATCGTGCCTTCTTTTCTTTGTTTTCTGTCGAGTTGCAGGGAGGGAATGAGATATTAAGCCCGCAATTACTCATCACCCATCATTTCAATTTTCAGAGGGACAGAAGAAGAATCGAATGAGTTCAATTCCCAATGCTTATGATTTGTAACACCCAAAGACCGAGCCCCAGTTGTAAATGTGAATATGTTTTGTAGGCTGGTGAGACAGTTTAATATAAGTCAGGAGGCTTATGTGATGATTAGGCCGGAGAGCCTAGATGCTAAAGGTCAGTGGGCCTATTTTTGTATATGTAAACACTCATATCATTAATATAATACATTGTTGCATGTAGAACGACTATGATAAAAGAGTATGGGGGACTAAACTCCACTAGGGAGGGGCTATGAGACTAGGAAAAAGGGCGAAGCTTGAGGGCTTAACTCCAAGAGAATATTACATTATTATTTCCTAAAGACTATGGTGAGGATAATTATTTTATCCTAAGTCTCAAGGAAGAGGGAATGAATCACAAGTGGAGAGAAAGTGAACTCCTGGAGAACCATGTATCAATCGGGGCGCATGCAAATATATGTGGGGAAAATAGTTTGTTTTTCCATCTTCCCCCATTCACACACGCACTCATCCATTCTCTCCATCGTTGAACCTCGGCATCATTCATGCACCCCTGGAGCCTACATGCACTTGGAAGCTACCCCATACATTTCATGTTATGCACAGTGCACCCGTACTTTATCTGAACCCGTATTGTGCCTTATCTGAAGGTTGTCGCGGCTACCATTACCTATTCCTTACCCGAACTTTGTTGTTGACTATCACCCATACCTTTCTAGTTATGTGCAGCGCCCTGTTCATTTCCTGAGCGTGGTTGTTGCCACCACCTATTCCATAATTTGTTTTATTTTGTTGCATTCACCCGAGTCAGTACCTGGTTGACTACAGCATTGGATTGAATAAGCGGGTTGCCAGGCCCATGGGATTGAAGAGGCAGGTTGTCAAGCCTGTGAACAACTCTCTCCGGGTGAGAGAATTACTAGGGAATTGTATTCTTGAAGGAGCCCAACTGCAGTTATAGTGCTCTAAGACTTCATGTCCAGCCTATTGTTGAAGCCTTGGAAGGGAAGTGGGGCAGTCGAAGGACTATTGAGCAGAGAAGGGGCACACTTCCTGGGGTGGGACAGGCATGTGGGGAATGAGAGGTTGTAGGTCGGTAGTTTGAGTGGGATCCTGGGATGAATTCCTTCTTGTTGTCTATATTGTCTTAGCCTAGCTAGGAATCCCTTTACCCGGGTGGAGCTTAGTCCTAGCTCGAGGGTGACCCACTGCTGAGACCTTTGAGCAGCGTGGTCTAAGGCTGGGAGGTTCATGGAAGGTCTACACGCAGTCGATGGTCTTCTATAAAAAGATAAGTATCAATTATGTATTCAATTGCTTGTTGTGAATTTGTACATGTCTTTATAATTATGAGTATTCCCTATGTATGTTGTATGTATAGGCTTATTGTTATTTCTGCATGAATCTATGCATTAGTAGAACGTACATGTCTGTATTAAATTTGTATAAATATATACAGTAAAAATGAAGAATTGTCACGTGGCATAGCCCAGCGACTTAAAGTTAGGGATGCTATAATTTGGTTTCAGAGCTTAGTAAGAGTGTGTTATAGAGTAACATGGCCCGACCTAGAAGGCTGGGGATGTTACAAATTGGTATCAAAGCTTTGGTTTTCAACATTGAGCCTGGATGGACCGTATAAGTGGATATTGAAGCAAAAGTTTCAAAACGAATTGTTGTCGAAATGGAAAAAAATCGAGTTTTAGAGCGTCCATGAGTGTCAAGAGGGCGCTGAGAGAACACCTTAGTTGTGTTTGAAAGCTCAAGAGGTCTAGCGGTTCGAGAAAGCCAGCAGAGGAAATAAACCACAGTAACCATGGTTTTAGGGCCACAAAGTTTAGATTTGGGTCGTCGAATTTGTTCAAGAGAAGGCAGATCATTCACAGCCATCAGATCTGGGAAAAGATCGCGGCGGTTAACCTTCAAGTCTTTTGGACTTCATTGCTTCGGAAAATTTTAAGATTTTGACAAAAGGAGAACAAAGCCTCGAAGATATGAAGTCTCGGAGTAGATCTACATCGTAGATCATTTGAGGGAAGGTGAATCGTTGGATCCCCAAGTGGTTCGACAGTTCGACACTCTGAGGAAATTTGGTTGTGGTTGCATGGAGTGGAGAGTTCCTCGATGTCTCGAAGTCCAGAACCAATCTAGACCATTCATATTCAGGGATACGTGTCCGAAGATAAGTAAGTGTTCAAAATTTTGGCGTTCGACAGTTTGGGGGTAGGGCGATGTTCGGCAGCGAAATCCTTTGAAGCCCGAAGTTGCAAATTCATGGAGCCCCGAAGTCCCGAAGCTCCGAAGAACACTTATTTGAGAGTTATAAAGTATGTTGGTGTGAAATCTTCCGGAGTTACGAAGTTCTGAAGCGTTGGATTTGACGTGGCATGATGACATCACCTAAGGTGACGTGGACCCACTTTACACCTGCCACGTTTCAACCTGATTCGTGCTTTTGACAGGCTTTTTGTACCAATTATGATTTGACACGTGTCACTCGTCGGTGGGGCCACATGTCACCATCATATTATTGACACGTAGCACCCCTGATGCACAGTACTAAGTGGACCTCGGAAGTTTGGAAGTTCAATATTCGAGAGAAATTGTGTAGGTTGTTGTAAGAATCTCTCAAGCCCGAAGTTTTGAAGCATCGGAGTCCTGAAACTCAGGAAACCACCATTTGGTGGGGTGGGGTTCGCCACTTAGAAATTCAGAGGAAAGGTTGTGTGGTGTAGACGGGACCTCTGAAACCCAAATTTCTAGAGCCCTGAAGCTTCGAAGAAGCACATGTTCAATGGTTCGTCGATTCGACATTTGGAGGAAGTAAAGTATGTTGAAGGAGAAAACTTTGAAGGCCAAAGTTTTGGATCCCTGGAGTCCCGAAGCTCCAAATAAGCGCCTATCATCTAGCTCTTGGTCATAGCCCGTGGTCATATGCGATTGGGGGCTGAAATAAAGGGGGTTAATGTCCGAAAATGATTTTGATGAAAGAAAAGGGCTTAGAGAAGGAGCCCATAGATTACTAAATTGTACGGACCAGCAATTGAGGGAAAGTACGAAAAAAAAAACCTGTAAGCCTAAAGAGAGGATTCAACATGAATTCGAGAGCTAAATCAACTCCAGAAAAAGATCACTTGTACCAGGATCGGCTTCACAAAAAAGACAATTTTCAAATATCCATCACTTTCTGCTCAAGACTCATAATTGAGCAAGGGAGTAGTCATTGGAAAGGTATTGAACAGTAGAATATAATTGTTCACCCAAAAAAATGATTTGAATAGTCAATTTTTCAGAAAATCAGAAGAAATAATTCTGATGTATTATTGAACCAGGAAGGTTCATAATTTCATGAAATTGTTGAATCCATTAGCCTGACAAAGTCCTGTTGGTTGCACATTTTGCAAAGTTAAAAACAACTATATCTAATTAGGATCAACACATAGTGAAAGAGGATGGAATATACATAGGGGGCGTACAACCAGGAAGGTGATATAGGAGGGATGGATGTCCATTTGGGTAATGAAGGTGCAAACTCAATTGGACAGGGAGAAGGAAAGGAAGAAAGCTTGAACTTGGTGGAGACAATTAAAAATTTTCAAAAGGATGTCCAAAGCCACAAGGATGATAATGAAAGCCAAGGAGAAACAGGAGGACTTCAACATGAAGTTAATGAAAAGCTTGAACAAAATAGAAAATAAATTGGATAAGGAGAGTGGCTCAAGCAAATCAGGAAGTCATGAGTCTCTTGATGAGAAAAGAAGAATGAGTGTTAGTATACATCACCATCAGTCCCTGAGGGATTCCAATAGGAGATCACACAGCAACTCAAGTCCATCCCATGTCAAGAAGTGTCATAAGAGGTATGGGGTGGATGAGCTATGAAGAGAAATGAATAAAATCAAACCTCCTACATTTGATGGTGAGCACAAGAAGGATGAAGATGTCGAGACATGGTTGCTTGGCATGAGAAATTACTTTCAATTACATAATTATTCTTCATATGCAGAAGGAAGAATTGCTATCTACCATCTCAAAGGAAAATCATCCATGTGGTGGGATCATCTTGTGCAGGTGCAACACATTAAGGAGAAAAATGTTACTTGGAAGGAATTCAAGAAGTATTTTGAAAAGAAATACTTGACTAAGAGATACTATGACAAGAAAATGAAGGAGTTCTTTGAACTCAAGCTTGGGAGTATGACCATTGATGAATATGAAAGAAGATTTTTGGAGCTGTTAAAGTATGTTTATTTCATCAAGGATGAGACTGCTAAGATTCGAAGGTACTTGAGTGGGCTACCACCATTCATCAGTTACAAGATACAATATGATGATCCAAAAACATTGGAGGAGACCTTAAGGTGAGCTAAATGCATATATGATTAGCATAAAGCAATGCCAATTTTCCAAAAATCTTGGGAAGACAAGAAGAAATTCAATATCGATCAGAGGAAGAAGGGGACGAAGCCACCATTCTTCATAAACAATCCTTAGGGACAGCCAACTTTTAGAAAACCCGGAACAATTGAGATAGGGGGCAAAGGCCAAGGAAACCACCTATTCAATGTTGGAGATGTAAAGGAGATAATATGTTCAAAGATTGTCCCCATAGGGGTGAAAAGATGAGGATTTTTCACAATGTACATCAAGCTAAAAAAGTGGAGGACATGGGCAGAAGCGTACCAAGGATCTATGCAACCCTAGACAACAAGTAAGCACAATTTCAGTCACATATGATTGAAGTGGAAGGTATGATCAACAACCATACCATTGTTATTTTAATTGATTAGTTAGCTATTCATAGTTATATAGATCCTAAGATGGTGGAAAGTTTGCATTTGCCAAAAAGCAAGCATGGAAAATCTTGGTTGGTGCAGCTGGCTACTGGAGCCAAAAGAAAAGTTAATGAGATGGTTAAGTCATGTCATATGGACATGAATGGACTGAACACAGGGCAGATTTGAACATCTTGCCTTTAGGTTTCTATGATTATCTAATTGGGATGGATTGGTTGGCACAACACCACACTACCCTAGACTGTCATAACAAGGCATTTACTTGTCTGAATGTGGAAGGAAACCTAAGGACAGTACAGGGAATTCCCAAGGCAATAACTATCAAGGAAATCTCAACAATGCAGCTAAAGAAAAGTTACAGGAAAGGATGTCAATTATTTGCAGCTCATATGGAAGAGACGTTAAGAGATAAGGTGTCAAATATTGAATATGATGCAATCTTAAAGAAGTTTGGGGATGTATTTAAAGAAATATCAAGATTACCCCCTAAAAGAGACATCGATTTCTTCATAAATCTTATGCCTGGAGCAACTCCAGTATCCAAGACTCCCTACAGGATAAGTACACCCAAACTGAAGGAGTTGCAAATGTAGCTTGAAGAGCTTCTGAAGAAGGGGTATATACACCCAAGTGTCTCACCTTGGGGTGCCCCAGTTTTTTTTGTGAAGAATAAAGATGGAACTTTGAGACTCTGCATGGACTTTAGACAGTTGAACAAGGTAACTGTGAAGAATAAGTATCCTTTGCAAAGGATCGATGACCTCTTTGATCAATTGAAGAATGCAAAAATATTCTCCAAGATTGATCTTAGGTCAGGTTATCATCAAGTAAGAATTAAAGAAGAATACATCAACAAGACTGCCTTTTGAACAAGGTATGGCCATTATCAATTCATAGTGGTGCCATTTGGGTTATCAAATTCACCAGCTATTTTTATGTGTTTGATGAATGGAATTTTCAAAGAATACCTGGATAAGTTTGTCATTGTCTTTTTGGATGACATTCTTATATATTCCAGGTCGGAGGAAGAGCATGATCAACACTTGAGGTTGGTACTACAAATATTAAGAGAGCATAAGTTGTATGCCAAATTGAACAAATGTTCATTTTACTAGAACCAAATCCATTATTTGGGACATATCATCTCAGAAGAAGGGATAACAATGCATACAGAAAAGATTGAGGCCATTAGAGGATGGTCAGCACTTAAGAATGTGACGGAGGTTAGATCATTCATGGGCCTTCTGGGCTACTACAGAAGATTTATTAAAGGATTCTCAAAGATTGTACACACGATCACTTCCTTGCAAAAGAAGGGAGTGAAGTTTCAGTGAACAGTGGAATGTGAAAATAGTTTCCAACACTTGAAGCATCTATTAACCAATGCTCCAATACTAAGGATTGCAGATTCAAATGAAGACTTCATTGTATGTACAGACACATGTAAAGAAGGACTTGGTGGAGTCCTCAGTCAGAATGGTTATGTTATATGTTATGAGTCAAGGAAGTTGAAGGAGCATGAAAAACACTATGCTATTCATGATTTGGAGTTGGCAGCCATAGTGCATGCCTTGAAGATGTGGAGACACTGCATCATGGGGAAAAGGTTTGAGTTGAGGACATATCATAATGGTCTAAAATATTTATTTGGACAGCCAACTCTAAATGCCAGACAAAGCAGGTGGTTAGAGTTTCTCAGTGAGTATGACTTTGATATAAAGCATATCAAAGGGAAAGAGAACAAGGTAGTTGATGCACTTAGCAGGAGAGTGCATGATTTGCATGCTACAACTGTTAGCATGTACCAAATAGATTTGAAGGACATAATCTTGGAGGCTACAAAATCAGATTTACATTACATGGAAATGGTAACAAAATTATAGAAAGGTATTTTGCAGCAAGAAGTTGAATATTACAAGCTGGGAGAGGACGAAGTTCTCATGTACAGAGGCACAATTTATGTGCCAAATTCCTAGGAATTGAAGAGTTTGATATTGAAAGAAATGCATAATGTACCTTATGTTGGGCACCCAGGGTATCAGAAAACTATTGCAGTTGTCAAGAGCCAATATTATTGGCCATGTATGAAGAAAGAAGTTGTAGATTTTATTGTCAAATGTTTGGAGTGTCAAAAGGTCAAGGTTGAGCATAGAAACCCAACTAGATTTCTACAGCCATTACCCATTCCTGAGTGGAAATGGGAAGTTGTAACAATGGATTTCTTTCCCAAACTACCCAAAACAAACAAGCAGCATGATTCTATCATAGAAGTGGTGGACAAGCTTACCAAAGATGCCCATTTCATTCCAGTGAAGCTCACTCACAAGGAAACTAACGTTGTTGATATTTATATGAGAGAAGTTTCTCGATTGCATGGTATTCCCAAGACAATTGTGTCTGACGGAGATCTAAAGTTTACATCAAAATTTTGGAAAGGATTATTTAAAGGATTTGGAACAAATTTGAATTCCAACACAGCTTATCATTCAGAATCTTATGGTCAAACAGAGAGGGTGAATCAAATGATCAAGGATATGTTGAGGATGTATGTGATGGATAAACCATCAAAATGGGAAGACTACCTACACTTGGTAGAGTTTGCTTATAACAATGGGTACCAAGCATCTCTAAAGATGAGCCCATTTGAGGCACATTATGGCAAAAAGTGCAACACACCAGTAAGTTGGGACTACCCAGCAAACAAAGCAATGGTTGGGCCAGAATTGCTCAAGGAAATGGAAGAGCAGATGTTAAAAATTAAATAGAATTTAAAGGTTGCTCAAGACAGGAAGAAAAGTTATGCTGACAAAGGCAAAACCCACGAGGATTTTAAAGTGGGTGATCATGTATTCTTGAAAGTGAAGGCCAACAAAAGTTCCTTGAAGTTGGGAAATTGTTCAAAGTTGGCAGCTCGTTTTTGTGGGTCGTCCTAGAGAGGATTGGGCCTATGGCATATATTCTTGCATTACTTGCATCCATGTCTCTTCATAATGTATTCCATGTATCATTGCTCAAAAAGTATATACTTGATGTTAATCATGTTATTGGTTGGAATGTGATTCAGGTGGAGCAAGAAGGCGCTTTTCAGGTGCATCCGGTGTGCATTCTCGACCAGAAGATCAAGCAGCTCAGGAATCGATCCATAGAGATAGTAAAGGTTCAATGAACCCGGTACGGTCTTGAATATGCAGCTTGGGAGTACGAGGATGTTATGCGAGAAGAATACACGCATCTTTTTTAGGGCTTTTGAACTTTTGATTATATATGTGTATATATAATGCACTGAGGACAGTGCATAAAATAAGGGGAGGGGGATGTAGCACCCCAAGATTGAACCCCAGTTGTAAATGTCAATATGTTTTGTAGGCTGGTGATCCAATTTAATATAATTCATGAGGCTTATGTGATGATTAGGCCAGAGATCCTAGATGCTAAAGGCCAGTGGGCCTATTTTTGTATATGTAAACATTCATATCAATAATATAATACATTGTTGCGTGTAGACCGACCATGATAAAAGAGTATGGGGGACTAAAATCCACTAGGAAGGGAAAGGGAGGGGCTATGAGACTAGGAAAAAGGGTGAAGCTTGAATGCTTAACTCCAAGAGATCATTATATTATTATTTCCTAAAGACTATGGTGAGGATAATTATTTTATCCTAAGTCTCATGGAAGAGGGAATGAATCACAAGTGGAGAGAAAGTGAACTCCTAGAGAGCCATGTGTCAATCGGGGCGCATGCAAATATATGTGGGGAAAATAATATGTTTTTCCATCTTCCCCCATTCACACACACACTCAACCATTCTCTCCATTGTTGAACCTCGGCATCATTCACACACCCCTGGAGCCTACACGCACTTGGAAGTTACCCCGTACATTTCATGTTATGCACAGTGCACCTGTACTTTATCTAAACCCGTATTATGCCTCATCTGAAGGTTGTCGTTGTTGCCATTACTTGTTCCTTACCCGAACTTCATTGTTGACCATCACTCATACCTTTATAGTTATGTGCAGTGCCATGTTCATTGTCTGAGCGTGGTTGTTGCCACCACTTGTTCCATAATCTATTTTTTGTTGTTGCATTCACTTGAGTTGGTACCTGGTTGACTAGAGCGTTGGATTGAAGAAGCAGGTTGTCAGGCCCATGGGATTGAAGAGGCAGGTTGTCAGGCATGTGAGCAACTCTCTCCAGGTGAGAGAATTGTTGGGGAATTGAATTCCTGAAGGATCCCAACTGTAGTTACAATGCTCTAAGACTTCATGTTTGGACTGTTGTTGAAGCCTTGGAAGGGAAGTGTAGTAGCCGAAGGATTGTGAGCAGAGAAGGGGCACACTTCCTAGGGTGGGACATGTGGGGAATGAGAGGATGTAGGCTGGTAGTTTGAGTGGGCTCCTGGGACAAAATGGTTCGTGTTGTCTGTATTGTCTCAGCCTAGCTAGGAATCCCTTTACCTGGGTGGAGTTTAGTCCCAGCTCGAGTGTGACCCACTGCTGAGAGCTTTGAGCAGTGTGGTCTTAGGCTAGGAGGTTCGTGGAAGGTATGCACACAGTTGGTGGTCTTCTATAAAAAGATAAGTATTAGTTATGTATTAAATTGTTTGTTGTACATTTGTACATGTATCTATAATTATGAGTATTTCTTGTGTATAATGTATGTATAGGCTTATTGTTATTTCCGCACGAATCTATGCATTAGCAGAATGTATCTGTCTATATTAAATTTGTATAAATATATATAGTAAAAATGAAGAATTGTTACGTGGCATAACCTAGCGACTTAAAACTAGAAATGCTACAATTTGGTTTCATAGCTTAGTAAAAGTGTGTTATAGAGTAACATGGCTCAGCCTGGAAGGTTGGGGATGTTACATGATTAGTGTGTAAGCAAACGATAGAAAATTTTTAGTGAAATTTACTTTTGGGTCTAGGATACTTATATTGTAAAAATATATTTGCAAAGTTTTTCACACATAGAAAACATATAAAACAAGTGCATAGTATGAAAACACATTTTTTTTTATTATAGTACATGAATACATTAAAAATTAAAATTATGTTTAAATTTAATAACATATTAAAAGTAAACAATATTGTTAAATTTAATAATAATATATTTTAACAATATGATAATTATGTTTAAATTTAATAACATATTAAATGTAAATAATATTGTTAAATTTAGTAATAATATAATTTATCATAATAATATTGTGCAATATGATAATAAATAGTTCAAGAATATGGAATTACATGTAAACAATATTGTTGAATTTAATAATAAGATAATTAATGATTAATAAAAACAAAAATATATCATCCTTTAAAGTGATTTTTTTATAAATAAAATAATTTTTTAAGTTAAATTGCTAAAAAGAGAGGGTGGTAGGCATAAAGAGATTATTTTAATTTCTACTTGTGTTGGGAATTATTTATTTTTGTACTCTTCTTTCTTGGGTTTTGATTTTTTATTTAAGATCCATACGCCAATGCCATACAAGCAACATGATAACAACCCTAACCTGCTTCATTTAGGCATGAACGTTGCAACCCAAGGGACCGGTGTCTTCACTACATGGCCAGGACTTCTCAGTACAACCACCCAAATTGACCAGTTGCAACGATTGATTGGTAATGAAGGATACTCTGCAGGGAAGTTGAAGTCTTATTTGGTTCTCTTCTAGATCTTGGGCAACGATTATGGTTACTATCTTCTGCAACAAAGAGCACTCAAGGTATAAATCTAGCAATGGAATTTCCATTTTATAAAAATTCGACACTTAATGTATGTATTCTTCGTTAACATTGGTGGTTAAGAATTGCAGGGTCTACCTTCGCTTGCACAATCGGTGATCAAACAACTCTCAATAGATTTAGTGTTCTTATACAATATGGGTTTCAGACGGTTTGCACTAACAAATATGGTGCCTATGGGATGCTTGTCAGCTCTCACAGTACAGAATTCTTATGCCAGTTGCAATACTACATTAAACATTCACCCTATACCACAACAGTCTTTTGCGGGAAGCGGTTCAGGGAATAAGAAAGAGTCGAGCAGATGCAACATTTGTGCTTATGGATCAGTATTCAGATTCTTTGGCAATTCTTCAACATCCAACTCACTATGGTTTTACATTTTTTCCCTCTTAATATTCTTATAATACTTTAATTTCTGCATATGCCAATAGAGTACTATGTTGAATGTTTATTGAACATGCAAATTTCTTTTTGTGCAGGGAAATTCAAGGAGACACTAAAACCATGTTGCATTTGTCAATGCGGCGTTACAGACCAGGCGGGGAAGGCTATGTATAGCATGTGAGCCCATCGAGAATCGACTTTATTTTGGGATATAGTGCACCCAACACATGTGGCTTGGAATGCATTGATGACATGCTTCAGACCCTCCCTTCACAGATTTCAAACTTGACTCGGCGTTTTAGACATCCTAGAAAGCTTAGAGATGCATTTACTTGTAAAGCAAGTTTACACATGGTGGTTACTATTCGAAATAACTTGTGGTAGAAGTTAGCTTTTAGGTATTATGAGAAATGAAGCGCTCAATTTCATGTGTGTCGTTCGTCAATTTTGTAATACCTTGTGAACACATTTGTAGTAAGAAAGCATTACATAGCTTTTTTTCTTTGTAATATCAATATTATGTCATTTATTAGTTTGTCTATATCGATATAATCGAAGATCGCATTTCTTTATTCAATATACAACAATTTCTACCATACACATACAACCATATGATCTAGATTATTCTAACCAATATGTTATTTATTTCCTACATTTCCAGCTTCTGCAATGTTTTATTTCATGGAGTGTGGAACGGTGTTATTGTGGAAACTTTACATTGAAATTTACCAAGACATTGATACTTCTGTCCAAATGTAGAATCAATGTGCAACTCCTTATCATTTGTAGACTAGTTGTATAGTAATCATTATTTATTTCCATGGACAAGTTATTCAGTGTTTTGTTTCTCGCTTGTATATAAGAAAATCAGTACAATTAGCTAATTGTGAAATTGTTTAGTACATGGCAAAGGTAGTGCATCAGCATAATATTGTCATGATGTTATTTTTCTTGGTAGTGGTCCACCAGTGTGGAGTGTTTCCAAAATATATTGGGCCCACCCTCATAATATATGTATTTTTAGTTGCCTTGTCACTTTTTCGAATACCAACCCAAACAAGTAGTCATTACTCCACACAAAAACATGATAAAGAAATATAAAATGTGGAAAAGCAAAGATGCATTACTGTGATAAATATGGATAAAAGGAAGATGATATTATGCAAATTGTAACACCCTATTTCCCCCAGTCTGTAAATATAACTATATGGGCCAAGGAACTATGGAAAACTTAAAAGTGTGAATGTTTGATTTGATGAACCTTGTGTAGAAAGTCGATGAATGTAAATTATGTTATTTTAATATAAAATGGTTACATGTTGCATGACTACTGAAAGAGGGGATGTGCTAAGAGAGACCACGAAATCCTGTGAAAGGTGGTGGAGGGGACCAGGAATGGTTGCGTTAACCTCCATCGAACTAGTACCATGTTGTAATTAATTGCTCAGATTAGAACAACCCTCTGACCTGGGAATGAATTACAGTCGGGTTGGTAGGTGGGAAGGCCTCCTCAAGAGTTAATGAGGGGATGGGGTAGACCACCCATCTGTAAGGCTTCCAAACCTGACCACAGACTGGGAATTCGAGCCACACGCAATCTCATTGAGGAAGGAAAGAAAGGAAGTGTGGTGGGCAGAGGGATACCTGCGAAGAAAATGCAGAGACGAGGGAGGAATCTCTCGGGCCCAAGGAAGGACTAAAAGAGGAACAGTGAGTTTTGATCACAGAAAATAGAGGTTGAGCTGAGAGAAGGAGAGTAACCTTCTTCCTTATCTATTTCTGTATTGTGAGAAGGAGAGTAACCTTCGTCCCTAACTTCCATTGAGATGGAAGTAAGAGATTGAATCTCAAAGAATCGTGGCTTAAGCTCGGGGGTGGCCAGTGATAAATCCATTGGGAGTGACTGAGCCTATGGTTGGGTGGAAACGAGCACCCCTTTCAGCAGTCGCATCACGCCCTATGGTTCTGATAAGTGTTTTCTTGCCTTGTGCTTTGAATTGTAATTAATGGATGCATGTGAGTATTTATATGTCTATAAATGGTTCTTTTCCGTATTAAATGATTAAGTTATGAGCATGTGTTCGTTCCCTCGAGAACCTATACTTATGCTTGATTCTTCCACATGCTCCAGTTTAATCACTCGAAGGCACTTTCCCCAAGGAATTACATCACCTTTCTAAGAGTCGGAGCAAGCCTCTTGGCATAGCTACCGTTTTGGAAACCTCACAAGTTACCTTGCCTTGATTAAGAGATTAAAGATCTACGGGTTGGGAAGGTGTTTCCTTCCAACCAGTAGTCTAGGAGACTTTGAACTCACACCTAAGCCATTGATTAAAAACCCGACAAAGAGCGGGGATAATAGCCCAAGAGTTATCTGAAGATCCACGTGACCTAGGTCTAGGAACCTTGGAGCTCGAAGCCCTGAGATGTCAAATTGCACGATAATCAAGTCGAACCCCGCAATCACTATGAACCGTTGATCTATGAACGGAGATCGAGGGTGGGGAATCATTGTGGAGTGCGAAGGTGAAAGTAGCAGACGTGTTGGTTCACGACCCGCAATTCACCATTGTCGTTGATCTCGTCAAGCTGGAAGATCAACGACTCTGGTTCAACCAGGTTGGGCAAGTACTTACAGATTGCGGAGGTTGAGCCCTCTGATAAAGAGCACGCACGTTGGGACCCCGCAATTGTTGTGAATTGTCGATCAACAGACACCTCGGTATCGGCTGGATCATGACCGCCAGACCCTGAATAGTTGCAAGATGGGTGGTCGTGAGTCATTTTGGAAATTCATGGAGTAACGGAGTCCCTCGGTACCGTCGGTCTGAGAAAATCGAAAAGCTTAGAAGAGATAATGTTTTCAAGAGCGAAGGCAGAACCCGATATCGTCAGACTCGCAGGAGGAAATAAGGTTGAGGCCTTTGAACATCTACCAAACTCTTCCAAGTCGGAAGAATTCAAAATCTCAGGAGGAGGAGTGACAACAATCATCAGATTGGTTGCGGGGAGAATTCTGGACTGTTAGATCAGCATCCAGGGAAGCAAAGGAGAAGCATTATGAAGGAACAAATCCTAACCATTGGATCTGAGTGTAAAGGTACATTAGTCATTCGATCTAAGGTAAAGTGCATGAGTTTTAACATTTGTGTGCACGAGAGGGTCGACTGGCCAAGAGGGACAAGTGGCGCAAGATCTACAACTCCTAAGCGAGAGCTTGTGGTCAAGGAGAGGGTGGAATCACCAAAGTCCCAAAGTAAATCTCAACCGTCATATCGAAAGGGACATGTGGTAGAGATCCATTGTCCTCGGGTGAAAGTAAAGTTTGAGATTTGAGGTTCCTGAATCCTGAAGAGTCGAAGGAGATATGAACCATTAGATCCAGAGGGACAAGTGATGACAGATCGTAGACTTCGGAGAAATCACTTTGAGAGTTTTAGATTGAGAATTGAAACTCTTGAAGGCCAGAGAGCTAGAGAGCTGAAGTGAATCTCTACCGTCCAATCGTCCGAAATAGATCTCAGTCGTCAGATCGTCCGAAGGAAATCTCAAGCGTCGGATTGTCCGAATTGAATCTAGACCGTCCGATCCAGAAGAGATGTGGCATAAATCTGTAGACTCTGGGTAAAGTCCTGAAGTAATTCACAACCACCAGATTAAGGGGGAACGTGGCACAAATCTATGGATTTCGGGTAAGGACCCGAAGCAAGCCTCGATCATCCGATTCAAGTGGACACACGGAAGAAATCTGTGTACTTCGAGGGGATTATCTATTTGAAACTCCCGAAGCGTCGAAGTGTCGAAGTACTGAAGAGATGAAGCGCCAAAACACTGAAGGAATCTGGACCGTTAGATCTAGAGAGACACGTGGCGATAGATCGCAAGCTTCGGGTAAATTGCATTGGAGTCTTAGTTGAAAGTTGAGAGTTGAGAAATCCGAAGTCTAAAGACGCGAAGGGATCGCAGCGATTGATCCAAGAGGGACACGCGTCAATGGATTATCGATTCCGAATAAAATCCTTGGGGAAAAGAGAGAATTGAGATTTGAGATTTCCGAAGCCCAGAAATCCAAAGCGACGAGAGTCGTCGATGTGAAGGTGGACACACGGCGCCAGATTTAGAACTCCGGAAGAAAAGAGAGGAGGAAAAGGTCCGAAGACCCATAGAAGATCTCGATCATTGATCAAGGAGGGAGCTGAAATACTGTCAATCATATTGAGGAGGCCAAAGTCCTGAAGTGGGATCAAAACCGTCGATTGAGGAGCATGTGTGGCAGATGATCTGTCGTTTCGGAGAAATCTCTCCAGAAGAAACGAGAGTTTGAGAAATGAAACTCCTGAAGCTCAGACTCATAGAGGAAATCGTAGCTGCACATCTGTAGGGACAGGTGTCAATGGATCTTCCACTCCGGAAGATAGCTACTGAGGAGGAAGCAAGAATTTAAGATTTGAAACCCTCGAAGGCCGGAGAGCCGAAACCAATCGTAACCATTGATTTGGAAGGGAGCTATGTGCCGACAGATCGGGGAGGTCTGGGAAGGGGCGTGAAAGACAAGAAAGGAGGATAGATAGCAGTCGTTGATCACGGATCATCGCTGAAAGAAAGAGATCGACAGTCGGGAACAAATGTGGGGCCAGAACATGCTCGGGTCTTAATTTTCCCTAAGCGGGCCGCAATTGAAACCGCGGTATAGCCAAAGGCATACGTGGCGCTTTGTAGTGAATTGCGGGGAGAAAAGCATGTTGGTTTAAAACCACTCTTGGACGTGCCGGCAATCACATACTTTCCAAGAGGTCATATCCCAAGGCCATATGAAGGAGGGGGTTAACGAGAAAGGAGCTAGCGCCGAAATTCAATATTTCGTGAGTGCGCAGACAGAGGTCGCGGGTACCCTTAAACCTGCACGAGGTAGACAAAACGTTCTGTGTTTAATTACAGAATGATACCATCAAGGTCTCATAGAGTCGTTTGGCTTCAGAATCGGAGATCCTTGACCGGAAGGCCGGGCTGGTTCCCCAACTGTCCAAATTAGAACCCTTTAAGAGAGAAGATTTATTTTTGTAAGGAGGACGAAATAATTTTTTTTATTTTTTTGCCCCGTCGTGGGTATGTTACACAAATCCGTATCTCTTAGATTTTAAATATATAGTTCTTTTAATTATTGGTGGATAATCAATCATTTATTTTTCCAAAGGTAACCAAATTTTGGTATTATTCTCATTCAACGTTTTCCATTTAGTCATTCTGAATTCCTGCATAACAGCAAGTATATGCTGCCATGTTGCCTTGGTTTATTTACATTTCATACAGTGTTATTTACTTTAAAGCATTTTTTATTGACAATATTTTGATTTATAATCTTGTGTGGTGTGTAGATAGGTTTTTGAAGTGAATCCATTTAACTTAACTAAAATCGAAAAGGTTCAAAACAGAGTACCACAATAACAAAATTCAAACCTTTAGTTTGAATGAAATTTGCAGCCCATTGTTTGACATGTATGGCCCAATTAGATTATAGTTAATGTTAGACTGTAAGTTCATTACAAAAACAAACTTCTAAAAAAAAATTGAGTTTTCTTTCTTTATTTATTTTTCATTTTCAATTTGAGTGATCATTAACTAAGTGATATTCTCCAAATAAACTGAATCATAGCACTATTGTAAGAAGATTCAATTCTTCCCTTGGATGGGGTGCCACGTAGCAAATCAGAGCCACGTAGATTGATGCCGGGACGCAATATTAATGCATCCACTGGCGACCATCCCCTTAGCCATTAACACACCATGGATTACTACAGCCGTAACCAAATGAGGAGCCTCTTCACGCAAGAGAACAGTACCAAACACCAGTGCATTCAGCACCAATCCCTAATGGCTATGGCGGTCGCGGTTGCCCTCCACCTTATCATCGGAATTGATAGCATCGAGCGGCATTTGTTCATTCCAATGTTCACTCCACCAGAGCAACAGCAGTTCACTCCACCGGAGCAGAGATTCAAGGTCCCGTCGAAGCTCTGGAGCAGAGCAGTCCATCCACTAGGAACCCTGGTCATCCCCAGGGTCTCCACCATGCCCAGGGCACAAGGAAAGTCGCGCAAGGGTGCCGCTTGGTACATGGCCGAGTCTCGACGCCAAAGATAGAGGAAGTTTGAGTAGGCGCTGGCCATGGCGTCCGCTCAAAGACATAGGAAACCATGAACGCCTCCCATGGCGTACGTGGAAGAAATTGCCTTGGAGGATGCCATGCAAAGCAACCCCAAGCTCCCTCTGTTTACAGTCCCAGACAATTGGAACCCACCCACTGAGTTTGGATTGGAAGACAAGCCTCCGCCTGTGGACATTCAGACTGGTTTCAAAGCCAACATCCCAGAGGAGCATTTCACCACCTGTTTTGTCGAAGAAGAGACCCCTCCCGACGCAACCATGGGGACAGCGACCCAGTCTCTCAACCACTCGGAGCAGACAAGCAAAGAAGCAGCGGAACCCAGACACCCCGCCTCCGTCGACAGCCACTGGCAGGAGCAGCCACCCTTCACCGACTCGGGGTACCTTGCTCTCATCTTCGAGCTAATAAGTCTAATGGATGACCAGGTTTTTCTCCTTGCCAGAATTAATCAGCGGCTTGACATGTTTTTCGCGGCCCATTCCAAAAATCTACCACAACAGCAATGCCCAACGTGTGTGCAGACTTACGTGCTTCCAGCAGGCTGGCGACAGCATGGGAACGAGGAGAAGCGTACAGGCAAAAAGGTTCAACGAGGTTCTTGGTTAGGAGTCCCTTTTCTGTTCTGCATTAAGCTTAGCTCAGTTAGTTTTTAGTTTTCTTACAACTAGCTTATGGCATATAGTTTAAACTTCATAAGTGACAGTCCTGGTTTCCTTCGGGCAGGACGGAACCATGTCTATTTTGTTAAATGGGAAACACTTGGCACAGGATGCCCAGCTGTCTCAGTTTCCTTCTCAGGCGGGACAGCTGGCATCGCAAACAGTTATTGTACCTTGCTTATGATAATATAACAGGATCCATCTTTTTTACTTAAAAAGAAAAAAAAAGATTCAATTCTTGAATCCATATACTTAATGCAACCTGATTCTTTAGCATTCTTGGGTAAAGAAGGATATGACATAGTAATGAAATTGTAATAGTTTTAAATCTTCATTTATCATTAAAAATCAATTTCTTAGTACAACTATATTTTCAATTTTTAGAAGGTTAAGGTAGTAATTTAAAATAGGAATATTCATATTAGAAACTACATGATAAGTAATTATGCTTATATTGTGAATAACATTTCATAATTAAATAATAACTCTGGGTTGACATATAAATGAAACAGAATTTATGACCCATATAAATTGACTGTCATTTTTGGCACCGTTGTCGAGGAAGAGCTAAAAAGAATTAGGAACTTTGTAGTATTAGTTTTTAAAAAATGCATATAGGAATGAATGCAAGGGAATAGAAACGGTAAGACGCAAAGACGAATTCACTGTAGAATTTCTATGGTGTAAAAACCCGATGCACTCACTATAATATTTTGTGGCGGGTCTCTATTCTAATGAATTCAAACCATGATATTATAGGATGCATGAATAGACATAGATATCCTAGAGGTATATTTACTCATGGAACAGGAAGAACCACTCCATCTATTTCAACTCGTGGTGTAGTAAGATCCACCCCATCCAATAATCCATATGTAGGTAGGACTGGAAGAGGAGGACAACCAAGCAGAATTGTGGCTTCTCAAGTGAAAGGAAAAGCAAAAGGCGAGAGTTCAAAAGGGAAATCTCTTGAAACAAACCAAACAACAAAAGCTATACTATTTCCACTTAATCCAAAGGAGATGTAATTAATTAATGGCTAAGAGAAATAATTAGAAATATCATATGCAACAAATCTTATAGAGGAACCAGAACATTTTATTTCATCAATAGAATCTGTAATTTTTAGGCAAGACAATATGTCAAATGATGAAGAAGGAGCAGGAGGAGAAGAAGGAACAAGACCATCAAATGTCGAAGATGAATTTGGATTTTCCATTTTGGATCCAACAACATCAGTACAAATGAAAAACATTCCACCATCTACATTACCAAATTTTAATGGAATGGTAATTGAAGATCCTGGAACTTTTCTCTTTGAATTTGATGTACTTTGTCACAGTTATTGTTATTCTAATAATGCACAAAAGATCAAGTTGTTTCCAACTACCCTTAAGGATGTAGTTTTGCATTGGTTCGTGGGGATTAGGAGGTAACACCATTAAAACTTGGGATGAAATGCATAAAACTTTTCTTTCAATATATCAAGAGTATTGTACAAATAGAGATTTGTGTGAAGAAAATTTTTAAATGGCACAAAAGGGGGAGGAAAGCCTTGAACATTATGTGGAAAGATTTCATTATAATGTAAAAAGAGCTAAGAAAAGTCATTTATAATTAGAAACTCTTAATATTATTTTGCTTTGTGGAATAAGGGATGAATGTATAGATCTACTTAATCTCATGGGTAAAGGGGATGTTTCTCAACTAACTTATCCAGAAATTTGAGACTTATGCAAACATTTTTCTCTAGGGAAAGCTAAATCTAGTAAGGGACCTAGAGACATCATTTATGAAGTCAATAAATCAGCAATCGGTGGGGAAAGTAGAGCAAAACTTGGGAATTTATTAGATAATTTCAAAACTGATATTCTTAGTACTCTTAGCTCACAATTAGATACATTAAAAGTTAGAAGAAAGAAAGAGGAAGAGAATCTGTCTTTGTTTATTTTTTGTGCCAAGTGTAGGAAGAAACACCCATTATGAGAATCTCCTTTGAATAATATTTAAATTTGTGTTATTTGTGCATAGAAACATTCAACAGAAAATTGTCCATCATTGTCTGAACTCAAAGCAGTCTACTAAGGAGACGGTGAAGCTACTGAACAATTTTTTTTCGTTGCACCAAATGAACCATGAAAACCTTAGGCATCATGTATAACTCAAGACCCTATGCAACAATTTACTTCATATTATTTTGGTCAGTACCCCCATCAACATTGTATTCCTCCTATGCCTTGGAAAGTATGGTCTCCATATCAAGCTCAAAACCAACTTTGAAACAAGGATGGTGAGGGCCTACTTATGGAAACATGTCTAATTATCCTTATTCCTCACAACAGCAACAATATCCACAATATCCTCCATAGACACAACACCCCTCGTAGAGTCAACAACTATATCCTACCCAAACCCAACAACCACAACAATTACAACTATCATAATCAACCCCATCAAAGACCTAATAGATTACCTGCTCAACCCATTCCAAATCCAAATAATAAAGTAGTTCAAACCACTTACAACACTGAGTTACAAACCTTTATACTTATCCGATCACCCCTCTTGATTTGCACAATATTCATATTAGATCAGGAAAGGTAGTTAATAAAGATTATCCTATTATTATTGAAGAACAAATTGAGGAGTAAACTCCTAATCAATCAAACAATAATGATAGTTATATTCCAATAAAACAAACTTCTTCTCCAACAAATCGACCACAGTCATCCAAATCTCCTTCCTTTCCTGAGAGGTTGAATTTGAACAAACAAATAAAGAAAACTAAATTTGATTTATTGGATGAATTAAATAATGTTTGTATCAAAATTCCTTTACTGCAAGCAATCAAGGATATTCCAATTTATGCAAAAAAAGTTAGGGAATTATGTTTGAAAAAACCAAGAAGAAATAAAAAATACCCACAAATAGTACAAGTCATTGGCAAGTTAGCAGATCTAATGTGAGGTAAAAAATTTATTGAAAAATATGTTGATCCTAAAAATCTTGTAGTTAAAATTCACATCAATAATATTCCAATTGCAAATGCTTTTATTTATTTAGGAGTTGCAGTTAAAGTAATAACTAAATGAACCATGGAGTCCAACTAAAATTATTTAATCTTCGTCACACACCTACAGTTTTGCAATTAGTTGATAGATCTACTATAAAACCTAAAGGAGTGTTAGAATATATTATTGTTTCTTTGTATTCATGGGAATACCCTGTGGATTTTATGGTTTTATAACCTAAATGTAACTTGGGCAACCATCCATAAATCTTAGGAAGACCATGGTTAGCTATTGTTGATGCATTCATTAGTTATAGATCCGGAGGCATGACAATTTCACATGGTGGTTCAGTTAAGAAATTTACTTTGTATCCACGTGCAAAATCTTTAACAAAATTGGAAAATACACAATGGCTTTATGATGCAAATAGTAATAGATAAATTTGTACAACAAATATTAACAATTGACCAAGTTATGAATTTCAAAGAGGATACTGAAGAAAATCAAATCACTAATTTTATTACTAATTATGATTTTATTCAATATCTTGGGGGGTAATCTTCTTTTGATCATATCTTGGATAAAAAAAAAATTCAAGAAAATTGTATTGTAGAAACTTTATCATCATTATTTGATTCTATGTTTTATATAAATACAATATCAGAATCTTGTAGTACTTCTATTGAGATTAAACAAATAAAAACTATAATTATAAATTCTAAACTTGAGGATTCTCAAAAAATTTAATTAATCAAAATACTACAAAAACATTATGGTGCATTTGCATGGGAATATACTAATATGCAAGGAATTCATCCTAACACATATGTACATCACATTTATACTCATGAGAATACTCGACCAATTAGACAAACCCCAAAACGTATGAATACAATCTTAAAAGAAACTGTAAAAGAAGAATTGCAAAAATTACTAAATTTGAACTTTATTTATCCTATTTCAGATAGTCAATGGGTTTCACCATTAGTAATAGTTCCTAAGAAAATGGTAAATGGTGTGTTTGCATAGATTATCATGAATTAAATAAAGCCACCTTGAAAGATCATTTTCCTCTTCCATTCGTAGATCAAGTTTTAGAAACTTTAGCAGAGAAAAAATATTTTTCTATTCTTGATGGATTTAGCGCTTATAATCAAATCCAATCACTTGTGAAAATCAAGATAAAACCACATTTACATGCCTATGCGGAACATACACTTACAAAGTATTGTCTTTTGGGTTATGCAATGCTCCTACTACATTCCAAAGAGTAGTTTTAGGTATTTTTCTGACTTGATCCATGATTGTGTAGAAGTCTGTATGGATGATTTTACCATTTATGGCAATTCTTTTAAAGAAGCAATAAAAAATCTTGAAAACATTTTAATCAGGTGTCGAGAAACTAATCTTTCATTAAGTAATGAAAAGTGCCACATGTTAATTACTGAAGGAATTGTTTTGGGTCATTATATATATATATATATATATATATATATATATATATATATAATGTAGGAATCAAGGTTGATCTGGTAAAGGTGGAAGTAATTTATAAACTTCCAGTACCAAAGAATCGGAAGGATGTGCAAAGTTTCTTAGGACATGCAAGCTATTATAGGCATTTTATAGAAAATTTCACAAAAATAGCAACACCGTTGTTTAAATTTCTCACTAAATATAATGATTTATTTTGGAATATGCAATGTCAAACGGTTTTTGAAACACTAAAATAAAAAAATTATGTAGCACTAGTCTTAAGAGGACCAAATTGGCCTTTACCTTTTCACATCTCAATTGATGGTTCAGATACAACTATCAAAGCAGTTCTGGGACAAAAATAAGGTCACCAACCCTATGCCATTTATTTCATTAGCAAAAACTTAACTCCTGTTGAATTGAATTATGTTATTATAGAAAAATAATTTCTTTCAGTTCTACATATTATCTTAATAAGTTTAGACATTATATTATTGGTTATGAAATTTTCATTCATACTAACCATTATGTTATTTGATATCTTATGAATAAATCAGTTATGAATGGTAGAGTAACTAGGTGGTTTTATTACTACAATAATTTAACATCACAATCTTAGATAAACCCGGAGGAGAAAATTTAGGTGCATGCTTTCTTTCCAAAATTAACAATGAGGGTGAAGTTTTTCTTGTAGAATACCATTTTCTCGATGAACATGTATTTTTGATATCTACTAAGTCACCTTGGTTTCTTGATATTGCCAATTACTTGGCTACAAGAAATTTACCACAACATATCTCACCTAAACAGAAGCAGAAGATTGTGAAACAAAGTTCCACATACTCATGGATTGAAGGAGACCTATTTCGTACAGGACTAGATCTAATCACCGGATGATGTGTATGAGAAGATGTAGTATTTGACATACTCAGAGAATGCCATGATGAGCCATGTGGGGGACACTTTGCTGACAAGCAAACTGCTAATAAAGTCGTTCATTTGGATATTATTGACCTACTCTTTTAAGAGATGCCAAGAAATATGTCAGAAGTTGTGATAGTTTTCATAGAATGGGTCGTCCAGTACAAGAAGATGAAATGTCTTTATTACCACAAGTTCTAATTGATCATTTTGAAAAATGGGCTCTATATTTTGTGGTACCAATCAATCCACCATCAAAAGAAAGGTATATATTCTAGTATAGACAGTGTAATGTCCCTTTCCAAATAGGAGCTCCAGAGAGGAGGCATAATGATCTAAGCCACCCCGTTAGACTATAGCCAGGGCCAAAGAGGGGTAAATGTAATGAACCTCAAAAATCACCATAAGAAAAAAAAGTATATTTTATGATGTAATTCCATTTCGTTTAAGCTCAAAATTTAAGAGAAGGTAATATTTATTTTTGTCCGTAATCTAATTATGAAAGGTTCGAAATACTTAAAGGTGCATGTCTTCCTAGCAAGCAGCACAAAAAAAAACATCACACTAAAAATCTGTGTAACTAGCTTAAAACCTTCCTATACAACGAATTATGTACTTGTCACGCCCTGTACCCAGTGACTTATAATGATTATCTATTATCTCTATCCTGCCTCTATCTTGGATGAAGACTCTCCAACGTTTTTACCAGTCCCTCATTACTTTATTAAGACTGTGCCTATAACAATAGTTCTTACTGTGCTCCTATAGTTTTATGCAAGACAACGATCAAACGGGTTTCGGCGATTTCCAATGCCGAACACACATAAAAAACAAAGGGGCCACGTTGTTTGCCAAAAATCGTGAAAGGAGAGTGGGACCAGCACGACGGAGTTTCGGGGTTCAGGGTCTTCGTGACTTCAAGCGCCCAACCGTCAACACGTTCACCCTCCTAAAGGCGAAAAGTGGAAAGGGTTGGATTAGCGTTTCGGGGTTCGGAACCTCGCGGGTTCAAGCGCCAAGCCTCAACATGTTCAACCTCTGAAATGCAAAAAATGGAAGCTTTGGGGTTTCAGGGTTCGAAACCTCGCGAGTCAAGCACCAAGCATCAACATGCCCAAACCTCCGAAATGCGAAAAGTGAAAGCTTCGAGGTTTCAGGGTTCGGAACCTCGCGAGTCAAGCGCCCAAGCATCAACATGCCCAAACCTCTGAAATGTGAAAAGTGGAAGCTTCGGGGTTTCGGGGCTCAGAACTTCGCGAGTTCAGAGTCCATACATCAATATGCGCGAACCTCCGAAAAGTGAAAAAGAAAGTTGGACTAAAGTCTTTCTGTTGAAAAAATTAAGGAAATCATACGCAAAGGAAAAGAATACTCTACTTCTACTGTGAATTTTCACACTATTTTCATCACTCCCTGATCTTTATCCTTTACTGGTTCTCTTGATTTCATTTTTTGGGAGATCTCTTGCTTTCGTTTCTGGGAGACAGAAGGTGTAGAAGATACAATATCCATTTACCTCACATAATTCTGAAAGCCTAAAAACTTATGAATTTTACACGCACAGAAGGGTACAAAAGGATAAAAGTTTTTTGTATAAGGTAAATTCTAAATTCGTCATAGACCTCGACTAAGGAAAGGGGTAGACCATTCT
Source organism: Picea engelmannii (assembly GCA_009831015.1). Lineage (NCBI taxonomy): Eukaryota > Viridiplantae > Streptophyta > Pinopsida > Pinales > Pinaceae > Picea > Picea engelmannii. The sequence continues at coordinate 77,204 of ML817300.1, forward strand.
CAAACAAAAAAAACAAGGAAAGCAAAAATCCTCTGAAAGGCGTCGATTCTCATGATTGTTTTAGCATCCTATAAACAAAAAGGGGTTTCCAGAATTCTGTAACTTCCCGAATTTTGTCATTCTATACACCTCTAGTATTTTGTTTGCATGTTGTTAGTGCATGTGAAAAATTCATACAAAGCAAGGAAAGACGCATATGTAGATAAATACATGAGTGTCACTGTGGTCCATTGGTTCTTGCTACTTCATATTCTCCTCAATTCTTAAATATAAGAAACAAGAAGTCTCTTTAAGGGGCAAGATTGTTCGGAATTTTTATTCTAGCGGTGCATCTCCCCGTTTCCTTTCGGCACAAAATTTACTCAACCCCGATTTGCTCCGATTTAGATCTGTTTAATACTTCAGTCACGGAAATAACCCTCTATCTATACAGATTGGTCTTCTTCAAGCACACAGAGTATCCTAGCCTTTCGACTTCAGATGAAACCTAACCTGTAGATGGATCGGCTCTCTTAAACTCAACTCGTATAAAATAAATTTGCCTAGTACTTCCAATTCGGATTTAATAGATGCATAACATCGGATAAAACATTCGAACATAAATTGGGAAAATCGTTACAGTTCTGATTTAATCAAATACAATACACCAGATGTAAAAAAAAAAATCATTCAGACAGAGAATGTAACTTATTCCAGTTCAGATTCAATAGATACATAACATTGAAAAAAAAATCATAGCCATTCATAATAGAGAGGGGGGATTAACTTATCTAAATCCAATCCTTGGGAAGACAAAGGGAACAGCCATGTTCCTCCCAACCGTAGAACAAGGCATCCAAATCTACTTGCTCGATTCACCCCCTAGCCTGACCATGAATCCATGAGGGCGAACTTGGAGACTCCTCAACAATATTTGAAATTTTTCAACAGTTCTCCCCTTGCCTCACACTTACTCGACAGTGCTCATAACAGCAAGAGGACTCGCAATCCTTCTCCCAGCATACTTGGCAGCGTCCTGCCTCCTCGCATATGCTATTTATCAATTTTTTTGCCCAGGTCTTTTTTCCTCCTTTGGGGATTTTCGCAGCTTTCTTAATCCCTGATTTTCAGGGGCTGCCAATGGCCAAATCTCTGATTTGCCACTTGTAATAATCAGCCCAGAGGCAGTTCCAACATGTTCCCCACTCATGGAGTCATGGTCAGCTGATTTTTAACATGGTTGTTCCATTTGTCCTCCTACATTTAATATAAATATTTGTTTTTTTTTTATACAAGTGTCATAGTCAAATAGTTAGTTGAGTTAGATCAGATCTCTGCCCAACAGTCACAATAATTAATTACAATTATTAAATTCGAAATTCAGAATTTCCATAAATGGCAAAAATTTTCCAGATTCGAATTTGCCAAAAACGGAAATAAATTTTCAACACATTTCAAAAATAAAAAATATTTTATTTTTGGGGGATGTCACAGTAAACAGGGTTACTAGAGGTCACTCCAGTCACAGGTGTTATATTCGGAAAGTGGCATTGAGCTAAAAAGGGTTAAAAGCGCTTTTAAGTCATTATGAACTAAAAATAGAAGTCAACAGTGAAATAGGGTTTCAGCAGTGATTTAGGGTTTTGGAAGTCAACAGTGAATTAGGGTTTCAACATGATTTAGGGTTTTGGAAAGCTATAAAGGAAGGGTCAGCGACCTAGTTCATCATTATGCAGATTATGACTTGTCATTGAGGAGAATAGGCGCATCTCAGGAGAGATAGTTCAGTGTATTCCAGGAGGAAGACACCAGTTGGATGATTTCAGTGTTGAAAGACACACCCTAGTCACCGGGAAGATCATCCAGGTCTTCCATCATTCTTCATTGATTCCACAGTGATCCCATATTCTGGGTATTATCTTTGTAATGTTCCTGACTTGGCTAGTCTAGGAAACACTGCTAATGTGTGTGTAGGATCAAAGGTTTACAGCATATACATGATCATACAAATAATAAACGCGACAAAGGACTGCAAAGTTTGTATTATGATATCTCTGTGGATTACAAAATGGATGAATGCGGCTGAATAACTTACAATACTCGACTAGATCAACATACAAAGGATCTTAGCTGAAATATAAATAAGCAACTACGGCTGAATAAAATAACAACACTCGGCTAGATCAAAAGACAAAGGATCTTAGCCGGAATACAAATAAGCAACTAAAAGATAATACCCGAAATATGGGAGCACTGCGGAATCAATGAAGAATGATGGAAGACCTGGATTATCTTCTCGGTGACTAGGGTGTGTCTTTCAACACCGAAATCAGCCAACGGGTCTCTTCCTTCTGGAATACATTGAACTATATCTCCTGAGATACGCCTCTTCTCCTCAATGACAAGTCATAATCTGCATAATGATGAATTAGGTCGCTGACCCTTCTTTTATAGCTTTCCAAAACCCTAAATCATGTTGAAACCCTAATTTGTTGTTGATTTCCAAAACCCTAAATCATGTTGAAACCCTAATTCGTTGTTGACTTCCAAAACCCTAAATCACTGTTGAAACCCTAATTCACTGTTGACTTCTATTTTTAGCTCATAATGACTTAAAAGCGCTTTTAACCCTTT
>ML817300.1:89928-107531 GCA_009831015.1 Picea engelmannii
ATATGGCTGGAATATTCTTAGTAGTTACACAAAATAAATGGCTGTGATTTCAATCATTAACTTCCTAGCTATTATAAAGACATCCGTTTATGTGTTTACTTTTTTACATTTACCTAATCATATTTAAAAATTACTTTGATAGCGAACTGATTGCCAGCTAAGTGATTAACAGAAATTAAAATATTAACACAGATAAATGAAGCTCAACCGTTTATTTGTTAATCAATAATAAAATTTAATATATTTTTTTAAAGATTCTTTTCATCTTATCAACCTTTCGGCGTTGATCAGCCACAATTATGTTATGTGGCTGTGCCAGTTTTAATAAGCTACAAGTTTTTAGAGATTTTGTAACTGCTACAAGTTTTTCAGCAACTTGCAACTAGTTCAAAATTTCACAGATTACAGAAGTTAGAATCTGATTGGAGACCTATATAGATCGAAAGGTAATTCTTTTCAGGTTTTCAATAGAAATTTTCAAACTTCTGAATTATATTTGTTAATATTCGGCTTTAGTTTTCCTTAAAACGTCCCTTGAAAATAAAAATTAATAATCATACTATATAAAATATTAGAGTATGATTATTTAAACCCAATTATCTGAAAAATTTCAAATCACGTCCCACTTTTTTAATGACATTTGTTTATTCATAAATATTTCCTTCAAATCCCGCGAATGATGTTTCATAAAGGTTGAATTATGGCTAGTTAAGTGTTGGCATTTAATCCATACGACCTGTAAACAAGTGTCAATTCATCATTTAACAGTCCTTTAAAACTTGTTTCTCATATTTCCATTCGCCATATTCTTGATACAAAACCCTAGTTTTCGGTTAGGTTCGGTTAATTTCATTGCAGTCTACTCTCTTCTCCACTCTGTTGAAAGGAAATCAATCATAGGTGGTGATATTATTCGGCCTGAGCCAGAGTACAGTAAACAACTGGAGACTTTTATGGGATGCTGTGGGATCTTTCAAAGGGTGGGATGGTTCAATTTATTTTAGAGCTTTCGGTGATATAATGAAAGGGTTGCTCTAGAATTCACAGAGACATGTGATGGAACAGGGTGGGATGGTTCAATTTATTTTAGAGCTTTCGGTGATATAATGAAAGGGTTGCTCTAGAATTCACAGAGACATGTGATGGAACATGTGCACAAATAGGAGGTATGTTAATTCTGGTTTCAGAAGCATCAATAGTGTTTGCTATAGGTTTACCACAAATAGGAGAACGTTGGTTCAAAAACAAAAAAAAACATGGAACCAAATGCACGGCGTCAATTTTTGTGGCCAAATACTCCAAACCCCGATTGGAGAAAGGGATGTGCATGAAGTTTAATCATTGAGTCTTGGAAGGATGCGGTATACATCAGTCAAAAGTATATCAGCTATGAATGTCGATACAACACCTTACTTTTATATCATATTTGGCTCTTGTTACATTTAAAGGATGGGTTGTTGATTAACCTGCCATTCATTTTATCGAAAAGTTTGAAAAAAATGGGAACATATGTACAAAATCACCCAGGAAGTAAAGAGAAAAGCATTTATCACCACGAGCTGATAAAAATCTTAGTGAAGGATGAGTTACAAAGATTTGATAGGACTTGTGCAGCATTCCTAGAAGAGAAAAGGTTTCAAGATAGTCCTATTACAAAAAGCAGAAGAACTAGTGATGTAGCTTCATCATCACAAGCATTACAAGGTTCATCGACAGAAAGTGAACCAACATCAACAAAAGAAAAGGGCCAGACTTCTCAAGAAGCCCTAAAACCTAGAAGAAGATTTATGAGGAAAATGACAGGGGTGTTGAAAGCAAAGGAGCTTGCAACAGAAAAACAACAAGTCATAGTAGATGTGGAGTCTTCAAAGACAAATTTTTCAGAGGAACAATTTGTAAAGCATCCAAAGAAACCAAGGAGAAGATTCTTGAAGAAGAATCTGCAAGATAAAGAGATAATCCAGACGGAAGAAATAGGTACAGAAGAATACATTCCATAAACAGAGGTTCAAATGGTAGACTTCCCCAAAGAGATAGCAAACATTCCTGAGGTAACTCTTGGTCAAACTTTTTATTCTATTAAAAGTTCAAGATGAAAAAGAATTTGCAGAAGATTGAATTAGAAGAAGAAAATTTCAACTTATAAAATTGAATGAACAACTTTGAAATAAAAATGATAAATTGTTGAAATAGAAAAAGAAATGGAAAGCACACAACAGAAATATGAAGGAAAATGTTAGTAAGTTGTTGGTTAGAAACAGGAAATTGAAAAATAAATTGGACAGCGTCAAGAAAAAGATTGAAAATCCTCAATCAAACATAGATGTATTGCTAATTGTTATAGAGAAGGAAGGTTCTCTTTGTAGCTCAAACACAAAGAATTTGAAACCAAATGGTTTTACGAAAACAACGCGGGATTTTATAAATCAGGTCGTAAATGATATTGTCACTAATACACTAGCATATGCATCTAAACAAGTCAATATACAGCACTAGGAAGATAAAGAGGACATATATATGATTTGGGAATCATACATGATGAACAATATAAAAAGAAAGTACAAAAGCTTCAAGAAAATTTGCAAAAAGTTCAAGAAGAATTGTAAATAAAGGAACAATAATTACAACGAGCTTGTGGACTTGCTCTTCAAGCTCTATATTTTAAACCTCCTACTAGAATTTATGCAACATTTTTATAGGAACAATAAGCGAAACTGAGAATTTTCAGATTAGCGACCAGGAAGCAGTTTGAAATACAGTATGTTGATGATTTTTGTCAAATGTATGAAGATTCCATAGAAAGTGACAAGAATTTATTGTGTGAATTTTATTTGTTTAATCACTTTTTACAAGATTAAAAAGATAGAATCCTAACCACATTGTTGGACATGTACAGGTTAGATCTTTTCCTTCCTTCATCTTAAATCAATTCAGATGGAAGGAAGATTGGGAATTTTGTGCTAAGGCAAAAATGACTTCAAATTTGGTTGTAAGAGGAGAGTATGAAAGTCTATCAATCATTATTGAATATCATAACATTTTTTGTTAAATAAGGAGAAGGTAAAAAAATGAGAAGGAATCAAAGGTTGGCCATTTCAAATTTGGAGAAAATCAAGAAAAGTCATAGTATCAATGCACTTTTGACATCACATGAAAGGTGGCACTTGTTTCCACCTATCCTGCAACAACTAGACCCTACTAGTTATCCCATGTTCAACATAGCCCTGAATAGAATAAGTTTATAACTGGATTCATTAAGGAGGAATGGTACCAAAGGGATATGACTCTAATTTCATTTTCCTTTGATCTGGTGCACTATAAGAATTTATAAACCTATCCAAAACCAGAATGAGTTTGATGAGATAGCTTCCTAGATGGAAATTGAAAAACAATAAGGATGTTATGAGGAGACAGATTCAGGAAATGGAGCCTACGATTGGAGTCAATTGCATTTAAGACTCCAACACCTTCTAGAGTAAGTTGCATAGGGACATGCAACATCTTCAGTGTGGGGGAGATGTTGGCCCTCTGAATTAGTCCCATTTTTTACTAAAAGCTGGAATCTTTTGTCATCTCTTTCTCTCATTTTGCCTCAAATAAGCCTTTTTGCATTCACTTTTCATGATAAACATTGGATAACAACAAAAAGGAATAGTTAAGATAAATTCAGTTGTTTTTAACAAAAATTTCTTAAGTTTGAACGTTTTTAGGAACCAAAAGAGTGTATATAATTTTGTTGATTGTTTCTACTACAAGATGAATTTGAACTTGCAGCAACCATTTGTTCTTGTACTAGCACAACAGTGGTGAAGAAAACGGAAACATGGTTTTGTTCCATAATTTAGGGAGATGGTTTGTTGTCCATATGAGAACAAACCATCTCACACATGTGTTGGAATCGAAGAAAGAATAGCTCCTGAATCCATCATCAACATATATCCAGGTATCAAAGTCAACATGAAGAGTTTTGAAGCAGTAGGACTCATGTACATGTACCTTCTAGATGTCAGCAAACCTCCAAGAGGCCTCTAGTTCGTGTGTAGCAAGCAGTGGAGTTATTATTTGATGCAGCTACAATTAAAGATTCAGATCTAGAAATGCGATATTCTCTCCTTGAATTAGCATAATAGAACAGAGTTTCTAAAAAGCATGTGTTATATTGATCTAAAAGAACACGATCATTCCAAACCATGGGATTCTCAGCCAAGCAATTTGTAATCAAACACATTACCTCATAAATAAGATCTAAATGTTATAAAAGCACAGTTTTGTATGAACAGAGACACACATAGATAAATAGAACATAATAGAGAGACAAATATATAATTTTGTACATTTGAAGTATATGTGAATAAATATGCATTCTTGTTCTTGGATGAAGTGTGTTAAATATTGTTGACAGTTCTTTATTACCGAGTTAGTTCACAATATTTTCCAGGAAGAGGCAGGGCCCCCTTTTTCAGGTTAATATTGTCTTATTTTATTTACTTTTCATGCAGTGTAGTTTACTTTAAAGCATTTTTTATGGGCAGTATTTCGATTTACAGTCTTGTGTGGTGTGCATATAGGTTTTTTAAGTGAATTAACTTAACTAAAATTGAAAAGGTTCAAAATATAGTATCACTACAACAAAACTCAAACCTTTAGTTTGAATGAAAGTTGCAGCATGTTGTTCAACATTTATGGCCTAATTAGATTATAGTTAATGTTAGACTGTAATTTTGTTAAAAAAGAACTTACTGAAATTTTTTTTGAGTCTTCTTTCTTTATTGATTTCACATTTTCAATTTGAGTGATCATTAACTAAGTGATATTCTCCAAATATACCAAATCATAACATTGTTGCAGGAAGACTCAATTATTGAATCTGGATACTTAATGGAACCTGATTCTTTAGCATTCTTGGGTAAATAAGGATATGACTTAGTAATGAAATTGCAATAGTTTTAAATCTTCATTTATCATTAAAAATTCATTTCTTAGTATACTTGTTTTTTTTAATTTTTGGAAGGTTAAAATAGTAATTTAGAATAAGCATATTCATATTAGAAACTGCAAGATAACTAATCATGCATATATTATGTATAGCACTTCATAAGTAAATAGTAACTCCAGGTTGACATATAAATGAAACAGAATTTATGAACTATATAAATTCACTGTCACTTTGTCAATTGCAACTTTGAACAGATGTGGTTTAAAAGAGCATTTTGATGATGTTATCCTCGATGAGGAAAAAATGAGTAGTAAGATCCTTTGTTTCCAAGAAACACATTGTAACTCTCAACTACAAACAACTAATTTGTAAAATTCAATTGTTATGTAGCATATTATATCCATGACACGCTTTCTCTTATAAAACGAACTTAGTAGTTATCGCAACAGAAAAAAATTGTGCAAACAAGATCGAAACATTTTTAGCATATATTTATGTATATGCCATTTTTCATTATGAACATATGTGTTGCTTCATTTGTATGTGTTGCATCGATAACTAAAACAATTACAACAACCAAAGTGAAATTAGTTCATGCAAATTACCATTTTTCAATTGTTGTCGACTTCAATATTGGCCTACATGCAAATTCAAGTAAAACCAAACACCTACTTGATTACATGCAATTATTGTTAAATTTAGAGTTGCTATTAAGTTCTTTTCAATTTACTATATAATAATAGCATAAGCAGGATCACTGAAAGAAACACAATCACAAGGTACACAACATTTATCCTGGGAAACCCTCATGGGGGAGAAAACCCAGCAAAAACTTCGTTAATATAGATAGCCAATACAATGCCAAGATAATAAACCAAACTACAAAGAATAACCAAGACTGAGCATGCGCCTCTCTCTCCTTCTTCTGGTAATTGCAGCCATCTTCAAAACTTGTGCACTAGATGAATGACTTGAGTGAGTGTGATATTGAGGCGCTAGCTTCCTTTATTTATACTCGCTGGCAGGCGTTGGAAAGGTGTTTCTTCACTGGGTAGGGCCGACTTCTCTTCTTAGTGGTTAAAACCACTTTAATTAGGCCTGGGGGGCGACTTCTTAATTAGCATAATATAATTAGGGTTTGACCAATCCACAAAAGAGGATTTGGTCATTTACAAAGCCCAACATGATCAATCCACAAAAGGGGATTGATCAGATGACTAATAACTCAATAAAAAATGGAATACTCTTCGCAGTTACAATATTTCAACACTCCCCCTTAACAAGAAGGGCATTCTACAATACAACATCATCAGGAGAGAGTGAGGGCGGCAACATCAACAACATCTAGAACATTGACTGGCATATATATAAATCATCGAAAGTTTTTCTCGTTATCGATAACATCATCATTCACAGCATGGAGTTGGAGTGGCATCATCATCATTATTCTCTGCATCAACATCAATTAATATAAATATAGAATAGCAATATCACCAACACGAGGCTGGTACACCAACATCAACAGCATGAGGATGGTACAACAACATCATCAACACGAGATTGAGATAACATCATCGACATCATCAGCACGAGGTTGAGATAACAACATCATCAACACGAGGTTGAGATGACAACATCATTAGCACGAGGCTGAGATAACAACATCATCAACATCATCAGCACGAGGCTGAGATAACAACATCATCATAGCATGAGGCTGGAGCAACAACAACATCACAGCACAAGGCTGGAGCAACAACATCATCACAACACAAGGTTGAAGCAACAACATCATCATCATCATAGGGAAATAGAATGAGGAAGGTGTATCAACAACATTTTGTGGTACTCTGACAGTCCCTAAGGAGTTGCCAAGGAATCATAAGATTCCCTAGGATATAAAATCTTAACGGAGCTACCTCGTGGTACTCTGACAGATTGTCCTTACTGGACTTTTGGGATCTTCCCAGGAATCATAAGATTCCCTAGGGTTATAAAAATCCTAATGGAACTACCACTATTGACCATAGCTAGCATACACATGCACAAGTACTCTGAAAGACCGTCCTTACCAGACCTTAGGGATCTGTCCAGGGATGATCAGTCCCCTAGGATATAAAATCCTAACTGAGCTACCCGCTATTGGTCAGGATACAATAGTATCATCAGCATCACTACCCCTTTCGAGGGAGGTCCTTTTGGACTATACCAAGCTTGTCTCGAAAGTGCTCAAACTTTACATGAGACATAGACTTGGTCAACACATCTGCAACCTGTTCATATGTGCCAACATATTGGAGCTTAACAGCTCCCCTCTACACCATATCATAAATGAAGTGATACTAGATTTCTATGTGCTTCGACTTATCATGTAACACATGGTTCTCTGTCATCTTTATGTAACTATGGTTATCACATAGAATCATGGTTGCTTCCATCTCCAGATCAAATAGACTTGTCAACAACTTTCGAAGCCATATGGCTTCACAACTGGCGGAACATGTTGCAATGTATTTTGCTTCTGTTGTGCTGAGAGAAATACTGGATTGCTTCCTACTCTGCCATGAAGTCATGGCTAACCTCAGACTGAAACAACATCCTGAAGTGCTCTTTCTTTCAGAAACACTTCCAGCCCAATATGAATCGCTATAACCAACCAGTCTGAAGTCATGATCTTCATTATAATAGAGACCAAAGTCCGGCGTACCCTTAAGGTATCTCATCACATAGTTTGTAGCTACAAGGTGAACACGTCTGGGCTCTACCAAATACTGACTCAAGGTGTTCACAGCAAAACATATATCTGGCCTGGTATTCATCAGATACATCAACGATCCAATGATATGTCTGTACAACATAACATCAACCAATTCTGACGAAGTATCAACTAGGAGCATCAACTTTGTTCCCATGGGTGGGTTCATGGATTTACATTCCAACATATCAAGCCTCTTCAGTATTTCAACTACATACTTCCCTTAGTTAAGGAATATCTTCTCTGGGCTCTGCCAAACTTCGAGACCTAGGAAATAAGGAATTAGGTCTTTCATCTCAAACTCTGTAGCGGGATTCTTCTTGTAATTTGTGATGATCTTTTTTTTCATCTGTCAAGAATACATCATCTACATATAGTAGCAACATCACTAGCTCATCATTCATAACCTTGAAATAAAGGTTAGAATCGGCTTTACTCTTGGTAAATCCCAAGCTCGTCAAGAAACTATCAATTCTGCCATACCAAGCTCTAGGAGCTTACTTCAACACGTACAGAGCTTCCTTCAATCCGGCAGACATGAGTCTTTCTATCTTCAATCTTCATATCCAGTTTTTCCACATCACATTGTACCATCCTGGTACACTTCAACTCCAACAATCATGTGCTAGCTCTATATGCTTTGTGCAAAGCATTATTTGTCTCACTACCTGAGAGTATGTCCTCTACTCTCTCTGCAACTGTTCCTCTGGAGTTGTGACTCTGCACTTGCAGTTGCTCTGAACCTAAGAATGGTTGCTCCATTCTCACTATGACTACTGAAATCTGAGAGTAATTCCTCTACTCCATCACAGCAACAACTTCATCTGAACTGAGAGTGGTTCAATAATTGATACTGAATGTATCTCTTCTTCTTTCATGGGGGTAACTCTATTTGTTATTGTAGTCATGTCTCCATGACCCAACTAATGTACTGCACCAACTGCCACTCAATTTTAAATACGGGGATTGCTCCCCCTGCATCTCATACTATATATGAATCATGGTTGTTCTGGTTTTCTTCATGAATATTGGAACGATTTCTTCAATTATTGGAGTAAGTGTCTCGTCATAGTCTTCTCCCTCTTGCTGGGAGAATCCTCTTGACACAATTCAGTCTATGTATATTTGCAACATGCTTGATCTATTAGATCAATCTTGGAAATCAACATTGACTTCCCTTCTAGTCTCACGAAAAAATCCATATCTCAGTCTTTATGATTGGCTTCCTTCTCTGTCACTGACACAAGGGAATCTTCCCAAGAGATTTCCTATCTCTTAGAAGTCTCTGAAGCTACGATCTAGTCTTCTTAAGGCATCTGTCTTCCAGTCCTGGAAGATGTCTCTTCATTTGATCCTTTCTGAGATCAGGCTTACTCTAAATCTTGATTTCTTCAGAGTCTACAAGGACTTCATCATCTCTTACAGGATATACTTGTTGTTGAATACCAAGTCTAAATATGAAAAGTTGAGTCAGAGTTCAAACGAGTTCAGCTTTCTGTCAAGGTGGCTTCATTATCCTTTGGTCAAGTCTACTTATTGTTCGGTCATCTTTGGAGCCTTCTGCTTCTTATAATTTATCTCCATGTGAGATACTTTGTATCTCAAAATTAGCTTCTTCTTAAAATAGCTTCTTTTTCATCTTCTATGGTACATAGATGTACATAGTCTACTTAATTTGTTGCCTTCTGCAACCGTCACTATAGCTTCCTCAAGGTTATCACTTGTGACCTAAAACAAGATCAATAAGGGAGAAACAACATACACGAGTAATACTATTTATAATAATAAAACAACAGCATGAATAATCGTCACAGTAGCTCCTTTAGAGCTATCACTTGTGACCTGCCTAAAACAAAGATCAAAAAGTAAGAAATACAATACGAAATGAAATTAACACTCTTCCTCCATGGTAATCTGGAACCAACACAAGAAGTTTCTCTTGTAGGAGATGTTAGTTGTATCTCGTAAAATGATTACGATAAGCATTTATCTCAATATGCTCACATGCTACCAAGTATAATACTTTTCAAAGATTGCTACGTCAACTATAGTGTTTACTTGTAATGAGATAGTTATCAAACTTGTCATGTGCAGCTTTGAATCTTATCAACTTAATCAATCAAACCTGGAACTTGGAGTCTTGTCCTCAAGAATGAGTGTGTTTCTTTTCTTTCAAGTCTTCTTCACTCAAGATGATAAGTGCTTTCTTCAACCCATCTTTTGTACTAAGACAATATGCTATCTTGACTGAAATGTAAGTTAGAGAATAAACTATAATCTCATTCTAATATCTTGACTTGAATTTTTACCAAGGGTTAGTATGATGGTCATAACTTCAACATACAACCTAAATGTCAAGATAATATCATAACGAATAGATGCATATAAAATGATCAAACCTGAGGTGCATTATTCCTCTGAATGTTCTGGATCTAAGATCTTTCTAGATCTATGACAAACTATATCTTCTCCTGCAAGTACCCTTTAGAATAATAATGCATTTTAAACATATGTAAGTACACACCTCTGACAACATCTTGCTAGGGTAAGGTGCATTAGGATAATAACACAATAGTCCCAGCACTTCATAAAAGCTTTCACTGTAACGGGTACTGCAGCTGCATGAAGGCACTGGCACTGCAATTGTAACATCAACTTAGGGTTTTATGAGGAAACCATAATTTTTCAACTTTCAAATTTGGAATTCTGATCTAGGGACTAGATGCGCTGGGTTGAGGCGAGTAGGCTGGAGCAGTCTGATTTCAAAAATTTCAAGTTTTACCCCTTAAAACCTAACCTGTGTCATTCTGGACTGGTACTTCTGGTACTGGTTCTGGTTTCCTGGTTTTTTGGTTTTCTAGTACCAGCCAAAACTAGGGTTTGACTTTCTTGAGGCTCTAGCCACTGAAAAGGTACACTCAAGGTGCTAAAGAGTTTGCTAGGCTAGGGCAGACTTCCCTAGATGGGTTTTAGGCTGAAATTATTTTCCAATTAAAAGGCCTAATTTTCATGTACGACAACAATGACGTTTTTAGTAACCCAGTGAAAGGTGTTTTGTTCAGTCAAGCTTTGATACCATGTTAAATTTAGAGTTGCTATTAAGTTCTTTTCAATTTACTAAATAATAATAGCATAAGCAGGATCACTGAAAGAAACACAATCACAAGGTACACAACATTTATCTTGGGAAACCCTCATGGGGGAGAAAACCCAGCAAAAACTTCCTTAATATAGATAGCCAATACAATGCCAAGATAATAAACCAAACCACAAAGAATAACCAAAACTGAGCATGCGCCTCTCTCTCCTTCTTCTGGTAACTGCAGCCATCTTTAAAACTTGCACACTAAATGAGTGACTTGAGTGAGTGTGATAGTGAGGTGCTAGCCTCCTTTATTTATACTAGTTGGCAAGCGTTGGAAAGGTGTCTTTTCACTAGGCAAGGCTGTCTTTTCTTCTTAGTGGTTAAAACCACTTTAATTAGGCATGGGGGGCAACTTCTTAATTAGCATAATATAATTAGGGTTTGACCAATCCACAAAAGAGGATTTGGTCATTTACAAAGCCCGCTATGATCAATCAACAAAAGGGGATTGATCTGATGAATAATAACTCAATAAAAAATAGAATACTCTTCACAGTTACAATATTTCAACAATTACAACATCTACATGAAATTTTGAGCAAATGTAAGCCCAAGGAAAATTTTGTTCTTGATCACTTTTGGACAAATCTACCTATTGAACATGGTCACATCCATTGTTAGATGCATATCTAAGTGACCATAACATGATCTTTGCATCTTTGTGTTTCAAGTGAATTGTGCAAAAACAATATGAACTTGTATCATCCCTCAACTAGAACTTTCTTTGTCAATCCTTCTCTTATATTTGAAAAAGTAAAGCGAATAGGGAAAAATAGACCTCGATATGTATAGAGTACAAGCTCCTGTCAATCTAGGGACAACAATTTCCTAGGCACTCAAATACAAGTTACCCGAGGTTAAAAATCTTGGATTCATTGCACCATTTAATCTCATATTGTGTTATTCTCATTTCCCATTTTGCTCTCATGTTCCTATAATGCATTTCTTTAATGGTTTCCATTTTTCTTGATGGCCATTATAGACTAGCACTCACATGGCAATGATGGATCCATTCAATACCATTATCGATAGATCGTAATCTATAAAAGAACAAACTCCAAAACAATAATATTTGTTTTAGTATCACAAAGGGTTTATCTCAGATCACTCTACTCTAAGGTTTACATTCATTCTGACTTCTTTGTATATATGTGTCGCTCCATGATGGGGCATGTAGGGTGGGCGAATCCCCCCTTATAAAAATATGTTCTCGGAAACAATGGAGCTAGTGGTGCCATCCATAAAGTCGCCTCTAAAGGAATGAGTCACAATCCTTCTACAGACAATGGTGAGGAGGATGTTGATCCACCTCGAGATTCAATCGTTGAAGATTCACCTCAACCAATCAATGGTTCAAATAGATGGAAGCCTGGGCAATGCATTCCAAATGCCGATGAAATATGAAATTCATTCTAAATAAATGGGAAGCTATGTCCAATTCATGAAAAACCATGTTGTTATTGAAAAAAATGGGGATCTAGCCTATTGAACGAGATTTAGTTAGTTGGATCAGCTCTTGCTAGAAACCTGAAGGCCATATAGAACTCAAGTTTGGATAAAAATGGTTTTTCACAATCAATTTCCACAACCAGGATGTAACATCCCTCTCTTGCGAGCACATGTTATCAACTTATTCTTGAGGACATTCGCGTGCAAGTGATCTGGTTATAGTAAATGGTTATTTGTTTCGCTTATGGATTCTTATGATGATGTTGATGGATTATGATTTAATGTTAGTTGATATATGTGTATTGAAAGATCCTATTGACGAGTTTTCCCTAAGTGTGCAAGACATTGACAGAGTGTGGACGTCAATGGCATCAATGGACCTCCTTGGACTCCGGATTGAGTCAGGGAGTGGATTGTATTGGTTTGAGTATTTCATTTATGCATATGTGACATATGATCGACTATAGTATGATTTTATATATGTATCATTGACAGTGTTTCGTTGATGGATGCAGATTGACGATTGCTTGCTAATCTAACTCACATAAGGAGTAAAGGGGCCATGCACATAAACCAGATATTCAAGGAGAGGTGTGGCAGCTTCCTTGTCACAGCTTACTAGCACTCCCATCGTGGCTCGAATTGTAGGTTAATGATTACCTAGTTCGAGAGGTCCACGATGTCGTGAAACCAGATTGAGGCAATCACTCATGAAGAGTTCTAAGGGGAACGCAATAAGGCAGGGTCCTTATTTCTTAGAATCCCTTACTCTCTCACAAGGCCGCTCGAATGGAGTACTGACTTCAGGGGTTGGACAACTACCAAAACCATTCAAAGGCGAGTGACACCCTTGGAGCACAGAGTGCGTTTTGAAGGGCACGTTGCATAATTAAAAAATCAAGTCAAAGGCGAGTGGCACCCTTGGAGCATGGAGTGCATCTTGAAAGGCACGTCGTGGAAATAAAACTTGAGTCAATGAATCTAGGTGGCCTGGAAAACCTTGAGCGAATAATTAAACCTTGTAAAATCTTTAAGTATTCTTGCCTTTAATTAATTAATTAAATATTTAAACTATTAATTGTGAATCCCCAAATGAAAGTCTAAGCCTAGTAAAAAATTAATCATAAATCTAAGCTTGGTGAAAATACTAAAACTAAAGTACAAATTAAATAGCATAGGAAAGAGGCAAGTCAATTCAGGAAAATAAGAAAGATGAAATAATTCTAAAGAATTAATACAATAGACATGTGTGCAGAAAATACCTAATTGGAATTTAAGATAAGAAATGAATAAAGCATAAAAGAATGTGTGAGCATAGAAAGGTATCTAGAGTTTAGTTAACACAAGTCTAATTAGAGAAGAATCATATTTTAACTCAACTCAGTTTTAGAAAGGCGTTAGTCATTAAATGGAAATAAGGAGAATAAAGAGACAACTAGGAGTGATTTAAGGAGTGTTTTTAGGAAGGGTGAGGGAAATTGAATTTTATTAAAATAAAATGTGGATTTAATTGTGCAAATTGGGGAAAGGGTGACAAGTGTAAGGGGAAAATAATTTTAAATTATTTTAATTAAAAAGTGAATTAATTGTGCAAGTGTGTATGAGTTATGGGAAAATTCTATAAAAAAAATGGTTGAGATGAGAAATGGATCGCACTGGTTATGGGTAATGTTATGCTGCATAATTTTTGACCAGTTTTACTTGTGAGAGTTGGGATACCCAGCTTGAGAAAGAGTGGTGGCTCTACTTTACGAGGCAAGCTGAGAACTAGAGGATTCCTGGTTGTGTGTGAGTGTGGCCCCTTTGCGGCTTGGAGGGCTAAGGGGGAAGAAGAGTACCCCTAACGTTGGCTGGGAGGTATCAGTGAAATCTCACAGTTAGCAAGCGGGAGATCGAAGGGAGCGCCAGCGCGGAGGAACATCTTCAAATTCGTCGCCTTCAGTCATAGTATTTGTTTTGAGAATTGTAACTTTGTTAATATTTAGTTGTGTATTGTTTTAAGAATTAACGTAGATTGATTGTAATTCAAATTTCGAGTCAATAACATCCTTGATGGGTTGTGAATACTAGGAAGTTAAATGAAGGTAAATTGTAAATGTCAATGCTCAATGAATGATGGCGGATAGTCGAATTATGTATATAAGTTACAAACCTTAATGGTCGTTGCCTTTAGCTATATATCAGACCCTTAATAACTCCAAAATTCTTATAGCAGGGATTTATGGACTGGAATCGCTCTAGCAACGCTTGACGAGAAGAGTTGATTGTTAAGTTGTTGGAACTGAGCAGAAGCTCTTTAAGGAGGAAAACTTGTTTGGTAATGCAGAATTAAATCCTTGCTCTGCCTTTAAATTGACATGGACTATCATTGAAAAGGGTGAATCCTTGTTATCTTTTGCTACCTGCTTATAACCAGAACACGCTCTCTCTCCTTGATCATTGTTATTAGTGGCTCCTCAACTTTTTAAATTTCGATGTTTGTGTTAAACCTTCTACTCGACTACGATTTTAGTCCATAGACCCATTGTTACTGGTTGGAGTCCAAGAATTTATTCTCGTCGTGGTTCAAGAAATTAGAATTGTTTCAGTTTTTTTCCTGTGTAGTTTATTGTGGTAAAAACGATAAGAATTCCCATCTCCACGAGTTTTGGCTCGAATTACAGATCCACCCTTCCATCTGGGTGACTCAAGCATTGTACGAACCATGAAATCGTGGGTTCTCCCCTTTTACGCCTACTGTATCGCGCCCCTAAGTTGACTGGTGTGCACGTCCCCTTCCACCTGTAAGTTGTGCATTGTTGATAGAGTCCTTGTCAGTTAATGTTGTCATGTCGTGGAATCCCTTCTCGCAACCTGATTTAAGCCAAGATCCGCACGGTGGTTTTGTTGGAAGATTGGTTGTTGTCATTGATGTCAACCCTAGTCATGGGTTTTGGACCACAAGATTGATGAAGGTATTTGGACATGAAGGACAATGCACATGCAAATACAACATACATGGATGGATAGTATACATCATGTTGTTTCCGGTGGTATGTGGCACATTGGATCCTCATAGTTGAGGAGAAATGAATTTTTGAAGATGACAAAGTGAATTGAAGAAGGAAGTACATGTAGGCCCTGAAGATAATTAAATAAAAGAATTACAAAATAAGAAAGTGTCAGGTCAGCCCTAATGTTAAAAGGAAGTGACATAAATGGTATAAATACATATCATTATACATTCATTTGATACACAAGTCGAATTTCAGAGGAAATCATAAGTAAAAAAGGTCGGATTTCAAGGGAGGATGAAGTCTTTTGGTGATGTGTTCTAAGTATCAACAATTGGTTTTAGAGCAGGTTGCCTTCATAACAGTTTAACCACTGGAAGGAAAATCCTCAGCAGAGATGGATGACCATGAGCACATTTCAAATGAGATTCAAAATTTGATGGAAGAAATTATGCATACTGGAGTGATAGAGTGAAAACTTACCTAACGGCTTTGGGAGTAGGCATTTGATACTCAGTTGTAAATGGCTATGTAATCCCAAATAATGTTCCAACCGATCCAAATGAGAAGAAGCTTATGAGTTGTAATTCAAAAGCAAGACATGTTATTCTAGCAGCATTGGCACCAATCATTGCTAGCAAAGTGATGGGTTGCAGCACTGCTAAAGAGGTATGGGACAAACTCAAGAGTATCTACGAAGGTGATCCAAAAGTTAAGCAAGTCAAGCTTCAACGACATAGAGCAGAATTTGAAAATTTGAAGATGAATGAAAAGGAAGATATTGCAACCTATCTTCTTAGAGTTGATGAAGTTGTTAATGCTATAAGAGGATTAGGTGAAGAGCTCGATGAATCGTTGGTTGTACAAAAAGTGTTGAGATCACTTCTCTTGAAGTATGATGCTAAGGTATCCGCCATTGAAAAAACTAGGGACTTGACCAAAATGACAATGGATGAATTACATGGATCTCTCATAGAATATGAAATGAGAGCAGGTACAGAAAGTGACTAGCCAGCCAAAAAATAAAGCAACCTTTAAAGCCATAAAGAAGACAAAAGACAAGGATAACGACCTTGATGAAAAAATAGAAAATTTCGTAAGAAGGTTCTAGAAGGGAAGTGGAAGATACAAAGGTAAGTCTCCTCTCAAATGCTTTAACTGTGGTAGAATAGGACATATTGTTGAAAACTGCTACAATAAAAAGAGCTTCTACTCCAATGATGATGACATCTCTTCAGATGAGAGTGATGAAGAAGATAATGATGGAGGAGAAGTCATCTTTATAACCCAAGAAACCCAAGATGATGATCACGAGAATTCTAAAGAAGAAGAAATCATTTGTGAAGAAGATTCAGATGAAGAAACCAACCTTGATTCCTTTTGGGGACAAAGACAATGCAGAGAGTGAATAAGAAGATGAGAATCTTGAAAAGTTGAAGCATGTTGAAACTGAAAATAGCAAGCCTAGAAACACAAACATAATACTTAAAGGTGAATTGAGTAGTTGTGAAGAAGAGAATTACAAGCTTGAAAAGACCATTAATAGTTTGAAGGAACAATTAGAAGATTATGAGAAATTGAAAGCAGAATTGGATCACACAAAAGGGGAGCTACTATTGACAATAGAAAAGTTGAAGAAGTTCGAAAAAAGCACTAAAAAATTATATGAGATCCTTAGCAGTCAAAGATATCCAAACGACAAGACATGACTAGGATACAATGACAATTTGAAGACAACAAAACAAGAGAGTGAAGTTGAAAATGATGAAACCAACACTCCAGAACAAGTTGAACATCAAGATAGAAGACTAGAATTCAGAAGGAATGAGACATCAAGAACATCCTCTCCCATCAAGTATGAAAGCAATCATTATGAAGGAAACTATAGAAGAATAGATCGTGAACCCGGATGGACCACACCACAAAGAAGATCACTTACTCTCTGGTATCAAAATTTCTTTCTTGGACATTGTTATACTTGTGGAATTTTTGGACATAAGGCAATCAATTGTAGAATCAATAAAAGGAATAACTATGCAAGCTACATGAATGGTGAAAATAGTAGATATGGAAATGTTCGTAGACCTATCAATAGAAATTATAATCCATTTGACCCATTAATGGATAAAAATATTGTATGTTACAAGTGCAATAATCTTGGTCATAAAGCACGAGATTCCAAAGAGATGAAGGAAGATAATCGTATGCCAAATGTCTGTATACCAACTACAACATGGAAAAGGAAAGAAATTCCACAAAATGAAAACTGTCAAATAACATTGGTCGCTAAAGAATGCAAAGAAGAAGATGAATGGTTCATAGACA
>ML817300.1:108271-120577 GCA_009831015.1 Picea engelmannii
TTTGTCATTGATGTCAAAGGGGGAGAGAAATTGGGATCGTGATGATAGGGGGAGCATGAGTGTTGTCATCAATGACAAAGGGGGAGATTGTTGGAAGATTGGTTGTTGTCATTGATGTCAACCCTAGTCATGGGTTTTGGACCGCAAGATTGATGAAGGTATTTGAACATGAAGAACAATGCACATGCAGATACAACACCCATGGATGGATAGTATACATCATGTTGTTTTGGTGGTATGTGGCACGTCACGTGGATCTTCATGGTTGAGGAGAAATGAATTTTTGAAGATGACAAAGTGAATTGAAGAAGGAAGTATATGTAGGCCCTGAAGATAATTAAAGAAAAGAATTACAAAATAAGAAAGTGTCAGATCGACCCTAATGTTAAAAGGAAGTGACATAAATGGTATAAATACATATCATTATACATTCATCTGATACACAAGTCGAATTTCAGAGAAAATCAAAAGTAAAGAAGGACGGATTTCAAGGCAGGATGAAGTCTTTTGGTGATGTGTTCTAGGTATCAACAATTTTCCAGGGATCAAGCTTTTGTAGAGGGTTCCACTTAACATTGTCGCCTCTAAGGGTAGGCTCGGAGTTACAGTTGAGCTCTGATGTCCCACCATCATTCAAACTTGGTGATTCTTGATTTAGTTATTTGTTGTCTTGTGTTTGGCATGCAAAGGTTACAACAGGACTTAATGCGCAAAGCACCGAATTTGGGCGACTCATGTGGGGTGTTGGGTCTTGACCCAGGTGCCACGCATGTTTGCGGTTACATATCCCTTGACTCGTTGAGTGCTCGATGGGTGGAGGTTGAACCTCAAACCCCAAAACTTCTTGGCTGGATCCTTCTATTGATGGCTTTTAGTATCGCCTTTCCTTGTATGTTAATCATTGTTAATTACTATTCGTACCCATGTCCTTGGCAATCCTTGTGATGCCCTTCTAGTCTGGATCCTCTATGTATTTCACTCGAGATCACTAAGCGTAAACTTTAAAATCCGTCTTACGTGTTGTAGGCGCTGACAAAACACCTTAAATCTTGAATCGCTGACGAAGGATTTTCAACTCTGGTTGCTTGGACCTCTTCTCACTGCCTTTTTAATCCCCTAATGCTAGAAATCGGGGCATAACTTATATGGAAGTGCCCTCCTTGTGAGGATTCCTTCCACCTTTAAAATTGTGCCTTGGATAAACGTTATTTCTAGTCTACCTTAACGATATAACTTAGAATGATCGCTTCACCTTCCTACGACGTTAAATGGGTTATCATTTATCGTTGAACCTTTTTGGACGGTTTTAAGAAGATTTACTCTTCTTATGTTTTTAGATTAGATTATGTGCGCTTTATATACATATAAAATATTTTATTGCTTAAAGGGTTGACTTCTTATTTTCCTTACATGGGGTAGGTAGAATGGTTAATGAAGCCTTACTTGTGCTTAATAAGATGACTTGGGGATTCTCTAAGGGATATGCAATGTCACCTTGATATCTTATTATTTGATGGCTATGTGGAAATTGTTGTCTTTTTTAAAAGATATCCGAGGGTAGTTGAATCCTTAAGGAGTGCTCAAGAAGATGTCTTGCTTATGGAGCCTTATGTTTAGATATGAATTTTAGTATCGAATGCTTCTTATTGTTGAAGGAAGTTCTAAGTTCCTCCTCGATTCTTGCTTTGGAATAATGTTAATGAATAAATGATTAAGTGATTAGACTTATTTGCGATATGGGATAACGTTGATGTGTAGATGATTAAGTGATTAGATCTTTTTGCGCCTGGGATAATGTTAGTGAATAAATGATTAAGTGATTAGCCTTCCTTGCGATATGGGATAATGTTGATGCGTAGATGATTAAGTGATTAGATCTCTTTGTGCCTGGGATAATGTTAATGAATAAATGATTAAGTTATTAGCCTTCTTTGCGATATGGGATAATGTTGATGTATAGATGATTAAGTGATTAGATCTCTTTGCGCCTTGGAATAATGTTAATGAATAAATGATTGAGTGATTAGATTTATTTGCGCCATGTATTAAATGTTGATGTATGATCGGTTATGAATTTGCTTAATATTGCGTCTTGAAATTAATGTTGATGTATGATGAGTTATGTAACTAGATTACTCACGTGCCATGAAAATAAAGTTAATGATTATTCTTGCACCATGATTAATTGATGGTTAATATTGATTGATTGATCTAGTTGATTGTCGACTTGATTGGATTAGCGAGATTCAGACACCTCCTTGTTCCTCACAACAGTCGCTAGCCCTGAGACCTTAAATGGTCAAAATCAATCGGATGAATCATGGGCTTGAGCGTTGCTTATGTGTCCTGGAGGTCCTAACCATGCAGGGTAGATTGGGCAGATAGTTATTTTAATGCTCAGTGACATGGTTGATCTTTATGTATATTTTGTTTAGGTTGATTGTGATGTGTAGAATTGTGTCGCTATATATATGTTTATGTGTTGATCTTGTGTCGCTAATTTTCATGTTAATGCATTGACTTGTGTCGTTACAGATTTCAACGATGCATCGCTTGTAGTGCTTTAATTATGATGTCGTGTTGATTATGCATTCCTATGAATTATGTGTTGACGTTAATTTCCTAATGCAAAAAAAATAAAAAATAAATAATACCTATTGTGCTTCACTATTCGTAGTCGTAACGAAGGGGTCATTACACAGGAGGACAAGGAGAGAATTTTTTAAAATGGACCTTATTTATTTCGCTCTGTGGGCATTCATATCCACTACTGGATAGAGAAATTCATCCCAGACAAGGAGGATTTATTTTATGCCCAGTCTAGGTGAGTCTTTACTCACTTCCCCATGAATACTAGGATGATGAAATTTTATCCGACATTGGTAATAATTTGGGCACCTTCATCAAGACTGCAAAGACCAAAAAATAAGGGAGATATACAACTTGTTTCCAAACATGTACCTTTATGAATGTTTCAGTACCCATTCCCAAGTCAATCTTTCTGAACTATTAGGACTTAGATCAAATCCAAACCCTGGACTACCAATATATTCCCTTCTGATACCCCAAATGGCACAAGCATAGAAACCTCTTCTGAGATTTCTTGTTGAACAATCCTCCCAAGCCTGTTAAACCAAAGAGTGAGAAAGACAAGGAGGATTTTGTCAAGATCACGAATAAACAAATATATGGTGGAAAACCCTCCCAATCTAGACCGGCCTAATCTAATCTTATCAAAAGCATATTTGAGATCCTTGGATCTTATCTGTCAAACCCAATTGAACCTAGTCTGCTTAAGACCTAGTCTAAAACCCCATCATCCCACTGATCTTCATGTCCCGTCGTAATCCCAAAGGAGCCCAAGCACTAGAAAACTACGAATCATCCTTCAGAACGAGGGAAAATGGAAGATGCAACCATGGGTATTGAAGAGGATGGTAATGACTTGGATGCAAAGGACATGGATCTAGAAGGTATTGATCTACAAGGCATCATAGATGCATGTCAATGGAAGGACATAAGGTTGATCCCTTAAGAGCATATTTAGCAATTCCATCAAGCACTCCATAGGAGAAAAAAAGCTTCTTCTAGTGGCAACCAACCTCAATGCTCCAACTCAGCTCTAGGAGTCCAAACAAATAAGTTGAAATCTCAAAAAAAAAAAAAAAAACCCTTAGGAGGATAAATGTAGAGGATGCAAATCTAACTTGCAATTGTTGCAAGAAATTGGAGACATCTTAGTTAACATGGGTCAAAGTGTGTTGATCACACTATTTCCATCCCTCTCCCTCACAAAGTTTTCAATGAAGATCATCTCCTGAAATATAACAGGAAGCAACAGTAAGAGCAAACAAAGGGTCTTACGAAATAAGGTATGTATGAAATCCCCTGACATTTTTATGCTACAGGAAACAAAGATCTCTAGTGCCATATCATATACCATTCTTAAGAAAATATGGAATAATGACCAATTCAAGGCCCTAGATGCTAGAGGAGTAGCTGGAGGTCTTGTTGTTCTTTGGAATCCAACTACTATCATTTTAGAAAATTTATTTGCAATAGAAATAATTCTAACTGTGAAATTCAAACTAATAGGCTCCTCAAACGTGGGATTTATCATCAATGTTTATGGACCTCATCCTTTGGTAGAAAAAAACACATTTTTGCAAAGTCTGCAAAACTTATTAGGCTTTATTGGGGACCAAATCTGGATTTTAGGACGAGATTTCAACTTCATCTCCTCCCACACAAAGAAAAAATGAGGGATTTATCAGTCGGATCCTGATAGTATAGATTTGAAATCCTTCATTTGAGATAAAATGTTGATTGATATTGAAACCATCAATGGACTCCACACATGGAATAATCGATTAGGAGGATATCAACAAATTACCTACCACCTAGATTGATTCTTGATCTCGGAATCACTTATTCTCTCATAACAAAGGATGGAAGACAACATTCTTCCCTCAACTGGTTTGGACCCTTGACCCATATGTTTAATCATAGATGTTTTAGGCATCCCTATTAAGAATCCCTTTCTATTTGAAAAATTATATCTCTCACACCCAAATTTCCAAGAAAATATCAACAAATGGTGGAATGAAGCAAGAGTCTCCAAAAGGACTCTCGTGTATTGCTTCCAATAAAAACTAAAAAACCTCAAGCAATGTCTCATATCTTGGAACAAAACGGTCTTTAGGAACATATTCCAGGCCCAAAAAGACTTGGAATCTCAAATAGCCAACATCTAGGAACAAATCATTACCTTCGGAAGATATGAAGCCTTAACCAATAAAGAGAAACAAATTTCATCCCAATTGGAGAAGAGACAACAATAGGGGGAGATATTATGGAGACAAAAATATTGTATTCAGTGGCTCAAAGAAGGAGTATGCAACACTAAATTCTTCCATAGATCGATGATCCATAAGAGGCACTCCAATCTCATCACCCAACTTAAGAATTCTCAAGGTATTAAGCTAACCTCCCACCAAGATATTGAGCATGAGCTAATATCTTTTTTAAAAACTCTTTTGTCAAAGCCTCAACTTGACTGCTCTACTACTATTCATTCCATTACTAAACACATTCCTTTTTTGGTCTTGGAGGATCATAATTCCAGTCTCATGCATCCTATTATCCTTTCGGAGGTTGAAGTTGTTGTTATGGACATGACTCCTGGGAAATCTCCTGGTCCAAATGGCCTCAGCATTGATTTTTTCCACTATTGTTGGTCCACTGTAAAAAATGAGGTTTGGGCCCTATTGGAAAAATGCCAACGAATATTTGGTGTTCTTCCTACCCTAAATGCGACCTTCCTCACTCTAATTCCTAAACATGACAAAGCAGTTGAGCCTAGCCAATTACAACATATTTCCCTTTGCAATGTCATTTATAAAATCATCACCAAAGTCATCTTCTTCAACCTTAAACCCCTCATGCCTCTCCTTGTTGCCCTGAATAAATACAACTATGTGGAAGGACAAAAAATATTGGACAACATTATCTTAGCACATGAAGTAGTGCATTCCTTGAAAACATCCAAAACTCCAAGGATGTTAAATAAACTGGATATGTCAAAATCTTTTGATAAATTAAGCTAGCAATACATTCACTTGATCCTCCTTTCTTTCAGCTTTCACCTCTCCTAGGTCAATTGGATCATTTTGTTCATTTATTCAGCCTTCTTCTCCATATTGGTCAATGGCTCCCCCTCACCCCCTTTTAGGCCTTCAAGGGGTATTTGTCAAGGTGATCCCCTCTCCCTATTCATCTTCATACTAGCTAAAGGCATGGAAAGAAGTCTCAAAGTAGTTGTCAATTCACATCAACTTCAAGGTCTCAACTTGGGTAATTCCAATATTCCCATCTCTCACAACTAGTTCATTGATGACACTATGCTAATGGGTGTTCCCACTACTCGGGAAGATAGATCTTTCAAAAAAGTCCTCGATGACTTTATGGAAGCTTCTAGTACCTCCATCAATCATCTCAAATCCCAATTTTTTTTCTTTCACACTCCCATGGATGTTCAGTTCAATGTGTCACATATCCTGGTATTTTCTCGAAGATCCCTTCCTTCCAAATACCTAGGTGACCCTCTCCTTGATTATGTTATTCATAATTCCTCTTGGGAGTATCTCCTCTAAAAAATGATAAAAATCTCTCCAGATGGACCTTTCAAACTCTGAATATTGATGCTCATCTTATCCTTCTTAAATATATTCTCCAAACCATTTCTCTTTGTCTCTTCTCTTCCCTTGCTACTCCCAAGCGTATCCTCAATTCTATCAAAACTATTCAGCGTAAATTCCTTTGTGAAGGAACCAATATTTCTATAAAATGGTCCTTGGTCGCCTAGAACACTTTTTGCTTGCCCAAATTAAAAGGAGGGTTAAGGTTGAGAGACCTCGAGCTTCTCGATGATTTTCTAGGAGCCAAAACTTGGTGGCATTGGCTTTAGGAAAAAGGGGATCTCTAGGGTGTGCTTTGGAAAAAAAATTCCAAGGACATCAGTTCCTCGGATCTAATCTGAATGGATGGAAATTAGTTGGGGTCCCTCATTTGGAATACAACCTGGCACAATAAATCTCTTATATAGAATCATAGTTTTTGGGAAATTTGTGATGGGAAGTCTGCCTTTTTCTGGGAAGATTCATGGCAGCAACTTCCTTGGCTTCAAGATAACCTCAACTATATAATCCTCAAATACATCCTCAAAGTTGGTCATGGAAACAAGGTTCACCACTATTGGAATACATTATTTTCTTCTTCAAACTAGCGGAGATGGTCAATTTACTCTGATCATATCCCCCTCTAAGACCGATCTACATATTATGCTCTAAAAATGGAACTTTTCAATCATCAAATAAAATATTCATCTAATTCAAGGAAAATCAGATGGGGATATAACAGAGGGGGGGGATTTCAATCTCAAGGAATCCTACTCTTTAGCAACCAGGCATGCATTGGTCCACTTAGAAGACATTTGGGATAAAATATGGAAAACCAATCCTTGGCCAAAATTTGCTACCTTTCTTTGGTTAACAACCCATGGAAAATCTTGACTTGGGAGTAATTGCTCCGCAAAGGTTTTGAAGACTCGAGTCTTTGTGTCATGTGAAAGTAGGCATAGGAATCCTTAGAGCACCTCATTAACACCTACCCTTATAGTGCTTCCCTCCGAGACCAAGGGAGCACTCTTTTCCGACAATCCGATCATAAATCAGATAGTGTCAAGCTCACCGTCTCTTCTTAGCATCCTCAAGGCTTTCAAAATCCAATTCTCAATTGAATATGGAAACTGTTACCAAGCTTCGTTCTTTTGGAAACTTGGAAGGAGAGAAATTGTTGCATCTTTAAAAATGAAGAACAATCTGCCCCTTTAACCTGGGTAAGAATTCGAAGGAATCTCCTTAAAACAATCAAGTCTTCTTAATGGACTAAGGAGGACCTCAAATGCAATAACAAGGAACAGATCATTCTTTCCAATTGGGATTCCACCCCCCTCCTTGACTATCAATATCTCCCCTCTACATCCTCCCAAAGATTCTTCCCCACTCTCTTAATTTGCCCCCCCTCACGATTTCATCAAGCTGAATTTTGATGGAGCTTCGTAGGGCAACCCCATCCATGCCAACTATGGTGGAGTCTTCTGAGACGCAAAAGGTAATATCCTTAGGATATATGCATGGAATATGGGCATTACCTCCAACAACAATGTTGAGCTATGGGATCTTCTTCATAGTCTGAAGGTTGCAAAATTGCATAAATATTCCAAGATCGTTGTCGAAGGGGACTCATAGATTATCATCAACATGCTCATTAGACTCTGGCATGGCTCCTCTCCAAGTAAAGTCTCTTGCAATTGGCATTTAGAAGAAAGTGTAGAAATGTTTCAATCTGCCATTTAAGATATTTCATCACTCATCCCCTCTCATGTCAAGAGGGATTCCAACAAAGCTGTTTATTTTCTATAAACTTAAGGAACCTCTAGCCCCAACATCTTGGTGGACAATAGTTGTACTGACTTGTCCGACCAATCTCTGAATCTTCATTGTCAGAACCTTACCCATTCATATTATAGTTCATTTGACCAGGGGAGCTAACGCAGAGAACTCAAAGTCTCCCACCCAAGTTCCTCTTCCTTGACGTTTGGGTTTTATGTCTGCATTTCATGTTCTTTATTTTGTTTCATGTGGTCTCAAGTATGTCATATTATCTATCTAGACATGTCTAATTCCAATCGTCTAAGGAGGGTTTATTTTATTTTCATTTTTGGCATCAATAGAACTCTAAATGTACAATCTTCTAAGTTGGCCTAGTTTCCCAGTGGGAAAGGCAAAAAACTTCATGATACTCGTAACTTATGCAACAAAGTAGGCTAGCATTAGACTCCATGCTCATGATACAACCTATGCATATTTTTTTTATATGGCAATAGAACTTTTCTACTTACTTACAAAAAAATCATTTGTTTTAGTATCATGCAATATTTTTCCAGTCATAGACTTGAGCCCTTGTAGAATTCTCACTTATTCCATGACATTCCCTCCTTACATGCCACAACCTTGGACAAAGCATATTGCCATCATCTTCCATAATTGAGATATGCACTTGAAGAAGCATAGAAATTGCTTTCGAAGGTGATATTTTAGCATTATATTGACTTGCCAACAACAAAAATGAAAATTCACTAGTAAAAGCACAATTTTTTCATGTTGACCTGCTAGATAGAGATGGACAAACAACTACAATAGTGAATATCAATGTTTCCATGATTGCTCGCTTTGTTCCATGTTTCTCTTGTGGCATGGTGTACAGTTAGTAGGATTTGAAGTGGCATTGAAGCGAACATATGAGAGAGGTGATGCACCATGCTTTCCCCTACTGAATCTAGGATCTTTAGTTTAAAATATTACGTAGGTTTGTAGGTTCCATAGACTTATGCCGAACACCATTATTTCCTAGCTATTACCATTCACTAGTACATATGTTGTTTATTTTGTTGTGAAAATTGTTATTACATGCTATTAGAACAATAAGCGACATAAAATCGCAACAAAGGATGGAATACACAAATTGGCACTGCAACTGTAAATCTTTTCCCTTTCAAACATGTTTCCCAATTCCTACACTAGTTTGTAAAAAGATTTTGCCTTGCTTTTTTCAAATGTGCATAATCTGAACATATGGTTATCCTACCAAAAAAATACTTAATCATGCTCTCGTTTTTGGTGCAGGTGTAAATGAATAAAAGATACAAAGAGATTTACCTCCAAATTCAATAACGGCTAGCATCAAAATCTCCCGCCATGTATCTCTTCAAAAATGTTGTGAGAAATGGTCATGGACATTGTTGGAGTATTCAATTATCTTCAACAACATTCATTGATGTTTTAAATAATGATGCCTCAAAAACATATTTGGCAACTTTTCCACAAATCAAAATTATAAGCATATATCGATTAGATTTAGTTCCATTTATTTCAACTTTCATTATGTTATCACATGTAGTTGTCAAGGGTCGCATGCCACAGCTATGAGCACAAAGCGCAACACTTAGAGCGGTCTGATATGAACTCAAATCAGACGAGCGAGCAAGATCAGTTGTCAACGGCGGAGATCCAGTAGGCAGATCTGATCGACAGCCATCGAGTTATCGGGATCATAGAGTTACACGAAGTTTAGCATCTGACTGAGCCTCGAAATTGTGAGGCCATCCTAGTTGTTGATCCTAGGAAGGACACGTGGTGCATGATTAGCAATTTCGTGGTTTCGCAAGATACAGTGATCGAGGAGCAGAGTCATCAGAACTCCTAAAATGCTAAATCCCAAAGAGATCACAGTCGTTGATCAAAGGGGAAAGTTAAATCATTGGATCAGCTTTTCCCGGTTTCGTGAGTCGTGAAAGTAAGAGGGAAAAGTCATGAGGACTCGCGAAACACGAAATTGCAAAATAGATCTAGGTTGTTCAAACTAATGGAGCATGCGGCGCCTGATCGGTGATTTCGCGGATCAGGAAATCTGAAGGCAGGAGTGTGGAAACTCTCGACAGCCGAAATCCCAAAACACCTTTGGAGATAGGCGCCAAGTCACGGCTCGTGGTCATATGAAAGAGAAATTTAGGAGAAACAATCGGCCCTATTCGTGTATAGAGGACTAATTCAGAGTCCAGAAGGGGCATTTCAGCCATTAGTTGAGAAGCATATCTAACCGTCGGTGAGATGAGCGATTTCGCCGATTCTGATATCGGGAAATCTGGAAGTTAGCACCATGAAAACTCCTAAAAGGAAAAGTCTCGAAAGCGCCTTTGGAGGTAAGCTCTAGGTCGCGGCCCGAGGTCACATGCAAGGTTGGAGCGATAGAAAGGAGTCATGCCAAAGGCCAAAAGCACCTATATTGATTACAGAAGAAAGCAACGTGGTTTCGAGGCGCCGAGATTAATTTAGCAAAGTCATGGGCACCGCCTAAAGCATTCATGGAGGTCATAACTCATCCCGAGCCCGATGAAAATAGTAAATGAAAGCAGGGGCGGTGGTTGAGACCTCGTTTCAACCATAAATGGAAGGCATGGAGGGTCTAGATGAGTCAACCCGCGGTACCCCTAAGGACAGTTTTCCCTGCAAAATCCATGTCGATCTAAGCCTGTGTCAGACAAAAGACTGTGTGCACAATCTGCAAGAAGATCATGCACACATAAATCTTTGAATGCAATGACTCAGTCGCTCCTCTACTGGAGGGGCGATTTGCTCTGAGTATATAAGAGTCAGTTTGACATTTTGTTGTGGTCGATGGTAGAGCAAAGCTCCTGTATTGTAAAGTTTTAATGAAACTTCTGGTTGTCTGGCTATGTATCTGTATTTGAGACTTCATGTTTAATGAAAGTCAGCTTTCTTACTCCAGCTTATTTGCCTCTGTTACTGAGAGGATTCATGATGATTGATTCACATGGATTGTTGTGACTGTGTTATGATGAATGTTTGATTGTAATGTTGTGATAATTTCTTTCAGTTTCTCTGAGATTTGAATTTCAAGAAGATCTTGTGTTTAAGTCTTTCCTCTTTGGGTTGTTGGAAGCCCTGATGTCCGTGGCAGACCTCTACACCCTTCTCATCGAAGTCTTCCTCCTATTCACCCTTACTACAACCTACTGACTGAAGTTAAACCAAGACCTCACCTTCTTGTGCATATCAACCCAGTTTTCCTGAGTTAAAACGATATCATCTCGAGTCTGCATCCATTTGACCTCTTTAAAACCAACCTGTGACATAAAACTCTGATGGGTACTGGGCTTACCTCCGACGCAATCCGAAGGTGACTTCTGGAGCTAACACATTCCTTAATGAACAATACACATAGAAAGATTTGTGAACATTGTCCCATTTGTGCAAGTTTTCTAAAAAAGGCATGTTTACATTAACACTAGACAATGTCATTACATAAACGAAAAACTTTGAATAGGATGATGTCACTTGTAGATTGATTGGTGTTTTCAAAATTTTCAATTTTGCAATCAATCTACATGTACACAATAAAAAAATTTAAAACATGCTTTCAGATTTACCAATAATATAGCTATTTGAAAACCCTTGACAACAAAATGTGGTTTATCTTGCGTTTTTGGGGCCTCAATTTCTATGATGTTTATGCTTTCTTTATTTAAATGAGTACTTCTTGCAATTTTGTTTGCAATCTATATGAAGACCTAGACATTTGTGCTTGTTGAAACAATAGAAATATGAATTGGTTATATTTCAAATTTGTCATCTTGTTTTCTAGATTGTCTATTCTCTTTCTTATGTTGATCGTTTTGTTCATATTGTTTTCTTTCATTGTTGTGTAATGCTCTTTGGCCTATATAGTTGTTGTTTTTTTAAGATTTGAAATTTATATTGGTTTCATTTTTCATTGTTTTGGTTGTTGTGGTGCAATGATTTACAAAGTTCAATCTAGTAAAAAAGGAAATAGTTTTCACCCTTTCAATCTTTACAAATAATACCTAGGTTACTCTCTATTTTCACTAGATATCTATCAAGTGTCATCCATAATACTATTATGTATTTTCCATTTGCAATGCTTCTACTTGCAAGTTTTGGATATTGTGTGTCTAGTTGAAAATATATTCTTATTGAGTTTATTACTAGGATTGTTGCTAGATCAAATTGGGGAAGATG
The DNA here is from genome assembly GCA_009831015.1 of Picea engelmannii. NCBI lineage: Eukaryota > Viridiplantae > Streptophyta > Pinopsida > Pinales > Pinaceae > Picea > Picea engelmannii. The sequence continues at coordinate 120,451 of ML817300.1, forward strand.
AATTTGAGCTTGTTAAAACTATTTTCATTTTTTGAGGGCCAACTATGTAGTGGAAAAAGATATCGATGGAACATGTAGCTCATACATCTTAAAGCTTAAATACTCTTTTAAGATCTCAACATAGTTA
>ML817300.1:135003-148793 GCA_009831015.1 Picea engelmannii
AACCTGTCCAAAATCACCTTGAACATAATCTAGAAAATATTTCCTATGGGGTGTGGCATGAAATGAAGCCCTTGAATCTACTACCCGAGACTCAAAAATATTATCTACAGAAAGAATCAAAGCATCTTGTAACACATCACCTGTTACATTTTCTTCCTGATTTCTCTCATGTTGTCCATCTCTTTGTTTCTTTGGAGCTCTGCAGTCTTTCTTCAAATGTTCTTTGTTCCCACAATTCCAGCACTCTATCTTTCCAAGTCTAGATTTGGATATGCCCTTCCTAGAATTCTCACGGTTCCCGAAACCCTTTCCTCTATCCTTTTGTCTTCCCCTATTCTCCATGTTCAACGCATTTCCTGATGTCTCATCTGTGCTTTTTCGTCGCATTTCCTCACTAAGGATAACACCAACAACATCATCAAATTTTAAAGTATTTGAACCAGAGACAGAGTTACTTACAGCCATGACCAAGTCGTTCCAACTTTCTGGTAATGAGCACAAGATTAGAAGATCCCTGAGCTCATCATCAAAGTCCACTTTTACAGAACTTAGTTGATTAGTAACCGTATTAAAATCATTTAAATGATTCGCAACAGACCCACCTTCCGACATCTTCATATTAAATAATCTCTTCATTAGAAATACCTTATTGGACGCAGAGGGTTTTTCATACAATTTGGCCAATGCGTCCATCAAACCCTTCGTTGTCTTTTCTTTGGAAATATTGAAAGCCACTGACGCTGCCAGGCTCAGCTGTATCGTCCCTAGAGCCTTTCTGTCAAGAATCTCCCATTCTTGGTCCTTCGTAGCCGCCGTCTTCTTTTCTATTTCGCCTAATGGTAGGAATAGATTCTTCTGATATCAATAGTCTTCCATCTGCATCTTCCATAACTGGTAGTTTTCACTGTTAAATTTCTCGACCCTAAACTTTCCATATTCCGACATTGCTCCCACTCGAACCAGGAACCCTCTTTTCCTGCGAGTTACCTTTTGCTCCGATACCAGTTGTTAGAAAAACGGGACCATGGAGCAATAAAATAAAACAAATGTGGAAACAAAACACAGAAGATACAAAATACAATAGAGACGCAGATTTGCGTGGTTCACCCAGTGTGGGCTACGTCCACCAGAGAAATTGCCAGGTCCTTCCTTTATTATTATCCAGCATATGAAGGGATACAACCTACAACAAACTCGTTGTGACTTCCTCTTCTTTCTCTCACAGTTTCTTATCTCAGAATACAATATTCACCATCAACCATAGCCGCAATACATTTCCCTCATAAAAGAGGGTTGCCTTCTAGGGCAAAAAACCCTAACATAATCTCTATCATTAGATCTAGGACCTTATAATGAACGGTCCAAATTTACAATGAAATTACAATATACATTTACAAGGCAATTTTTACTCTAGGGGCCCGCTTGCCCCTAGACCCCCCAGCCGGGGGGATAGCCCCCCCAGACCCCGTAGAGGGGGTAGCCCCCCCCCTCTGCACTCCCCCGTGTGGAAGAGTGTACATACTTCTAGGGTGTAAATACTTCATGGGGTATAAACACGACTGAAAGTAAAAGACCTCTGAATCAGGAAGATAATCATGCTCCACAACCAATAGAACATTCTAATAACTAAATGGTATGTGCACGAAGCACATGTTCATAATTCATTGTGAACAAAAAGCTTGTTGTTGTAGCATAATGATTTATCAAAGAAGGTTAAGGTGAACCTAACCAAGACTATTCAAGGAAAAAAGCAAGGAGATCTCAACAAGGAGTAGATTGCAGAAGCAAAGAAGGAGAAAATGAGGAATACTTTTCTCACCCTAAAACTCTAAATTGTTTAACAAGTTGTAAGCCTTAAAAGAGCAGCTGTGGAAACAAGTACAACTGGTAAAAGGAAAAAAATGAACAAACATGTATAAACTTGGTTAAAGCCATGAATGAGTAAAGGTAGAGAGGCCTTGCAAAATAACTTAGTTGGACTGAAAGTCCAAGGCTGTGTAGAAGGAGTTGGACAAAGGAAGAGTTCCTTGACTCCTTCCTTATTGTTTATTGTATTTCTCTGGTATGAGAGATTGATTCATTGATGCAGGTAAGTGTTTTGGCATAAGTATGTTGATAATTGTATGATTATAGAATACAATTGAAAATTGGATTGTGATTGCACTAGCTAACATTACATTAAGGAGTAATGTGGTAGAGTGCATAGATATATGTTGGGGCATATATGAAAATGTTTTATTGTTTAAATGTTATGATACATGCATTTTTATTTCACATGATGACTAATATATTTTTGATGTATGTCATGTGTAGAAAGAAATTGGAGTTGTTGGGAAAGACAGTTATATGTGATGGACAACCTTAAGCAGAGGATGAATACGAGAAGGTCATTGTTGAAATTTGTTGAAGGGACTTTAAAAGTCTCCATAAAGCACCACCGATGAGGTAATATCAAAGAGGGTGTTGGCAACCAGAACATGTAAAAAAGTGTTCATGCATGTGTGGCATAAGGTATGAAGGGATTTGGTAAGAGTCTCCTCTGAAGTATTTTATTATCTAAATGATATGCAAATAATTTTGAGTGGTTGTTGTATGCCATTTTTACCCAAGCAGGGTAAGATTCAGGAAAGAAGAATCTAAATAATAAAGAGAGGAAATCTATGATGATTTAGAATCCTTGCAAGAAAAAAAAATTCATGAATAAGTAGTATCATGGTTACATTGACCAATCAAGAGTGATTGGGAACAAAAGTGCTCATAGGTAGCACGTTGAAATTGAATGCATTAAGAAAATGTGTGCTTGCATGAGAGGGCATACAATGGATTGCCCATTAAGGAAGGAACACCTTCCAATACTCTACCTGGATTTTAGAGGTGTTAAAGAAAAGAGACTTTGGGTGGCCATGAGTGTTGGCATCCTAGTTACCAATTAAGGAAGAATGCTTGAATGCATTCATGTGAAACTTTTAGTTTCATGTATGCTTATTTGAGATCATGATCAACTGAAGCAGGAAAAACATAGTCCAACTATAAAAATAAATATGTATAAAGGAACCATTTGGTAAAAGGTTGGTTGAGTTCCAACCCACAAATGAAAAGTGCCTAATGTAAAAAGAAATAATCTGAAAATCAATGCAAGGGTGCGTTGTGTGTAAATGTGACCATGGAAAATGGCACATTGATTAAATTCATTGGATTCATGATTGCACGTTAAAAGGATTGGTATCCTAAAGTAAAGCATGAATAAGGAATGTTATTTCTTTTTTGAATAAATGAATTGATTGTTAGTATGCAAGGTTCTGAAATTTTTTGTGAGTCGCTGCAAGTGTGCAATGAAAACATAATGTGCATGAGAACTAATAATTGTTTGGTTGATAGAAGTTGAAATTGCATGAAGAAGGGTCTTGGATATGGCAGTGTTGTAATCCCATAAGGAAGACCAATTGCATGTTGAGCCAAACCTCTATGGGAAGGAAAATCCCATACTTTCGAATCTGGTTGCTGTGTGGAACAGATCTGAAAATAAAATGTGGAATTTGGAAAACTATGGGTGACATATTTGCAAGAAAATTCTAAATTTGGAATTGATGATAACTTCTCACAAAATTTATGTGTACATGTGATACAGGTGGGACAAAAATGATTTGTCTAGGGAGGAAAGATGAAGATTGGAAAATTTGGAAAGCATGAAAAAGGCTATTGTTGTGACATGAGAACCTTGTGGTAAGCCATGATCTCCCTGGAATACGTTGTGTTGTGGTAACACAAGCCAAAGGGACGTCTCGGCTTTAAGACTCGATGAAGTCTTTAAAACTCTTCTTGTGCGAGAATTCCTTGGCAAGGTAAGATGGATCGCCCGAGGGACTATATAGCAGAGAAGGGGATGCCTGAGCCTGAGCCCGGAGGGTGAGTGATTGCAAGGAATAGGAGACTTTGATAATTCTTGTAAACTATTGATTGGAATCATGCACATAATGGGTATGTCAAGGAAAAGAGTGAGCCAAGTAATGAGACAACCATATGGATGCAGATCCATCAACTACACAGATAAGTATTGTGTTGGATTATGAAAATTTCCTCTTAAATTATGAACAACAATAAAATGTTTATGCACAAAATTGTGAATTTACATGCTTGTTGTTCTAAATGTTGTAGGCATACAATGAATGTTGAGGATCTGAAAAAGGACCAAACTATGAGGGAAAAGAAGAAGGTAATGTTGAAGGAATTGAATGACAAAGGCATGACAGGTGTTAATGAGAAAGAACATCGAGGACAATGTTCCTTTGAAGGGGGAGGGGATTGTCACACCCCCATTTCTCCCAACTTGTAATTAATCATTACTTATGATTAACATGGCATGGCATGTGAACATTGTAAATGTATTATTGTTTAGATTGCCAACAATTGACTATGGGGGTGAAGCCATGAAGTACTTTCCATCATACCACTAGAGGAAAGAGTGAGGAAACTTGTAGAGAGGGTTCATCATGCCAAGATGACCTAATCCTCTTTGTTGAAATATTTGATCTGGAATAATAAGCCTCATCTTGATCCCAAGGAAAAAACACTTAATGAGAAAGGTACTGGTGGTTGAACAATCAACTACCCCAATGAATGGAATCATGGAGGGCTTGGCTGAGAAGACAGAAAATTGTCAGCTCGAAGTACCACATATTGCAGTCTTCCTGCAGGCCCAGATTGACCCAAGTTCCTTTTGGCAGAAGGAATAGGACAGGTCCACAACCTTCTTGCGGGGGAAGGCATGCAAGAGAATACAAAATAAGGTAGACAGAAAAAGAGAGAGAACAGAAGAGAGTTTGAGAGGTGAGAAGAAGACCATTCCCAGAAGGGGGCTTGGAAAAAAGATCTTAGAACTCGTGGAAGAGTTATGATTTGGAGTATAGAAGACCTGAAGCCCAGACTGGAGCAAAATAGGATCGGGGCTTGATTCCAACTAAAAGAAATCCAGTTGGGAAGGCATATTATAAACCATATGGAGGCCCTGAGCTTAGTGGGAAGAAGGGAAACTTTTGTTGTTGTAAGAGAAGTGGAGGTCGAAAGACCAAGGATTGTGTTTTGAATGGCCTAATAGGCCAGAGACTCGACCTTAGCCAAAGAAATAAGGCCATGAGCTTGATACTGGGAAGGCGTCTGACAAACCTCAAAAAGGCCTGGGCTAGGCGGGATGTGAGGAAAAATCTTCACCAAGAGTAGTGAGAAGGAGAGTGACCTCCAGGATTTTGCAGAAGACCCAAGGAAAAGAGAGAACTCCCTAGTGGTATCATGGCTTGGCATGGGGGTGGCCAGAGTGCTAAGAGTGAATGCATCTGAGCCTACGGTTGGGTGGAAAGGCGAACACCCACAATCAGTTTGGTAGCTCTAACTTACAATACAGATAAGTATTTCACATATTATGTCTAATGAATTGAAATGTGTGATTGGACGTATGTGATTGTGTTAGAGATATGCATTGCATGATTAATGGTAATAATGTTTGCTTTCATTTGTAAACTTTTGCATTCGTGTGATTGTAGGAAGATAAGTTTGGTGCATGCCTTGCACAGTTGAATATAATTATCCTGTAATATTCTGAGACAAAGAAAGTAAGCCTCTATTTGTGCTTTCTATGTACATAAGGAATAGAGGTATAGAAATAAAGGTAAATGAGTTCATTTGAGCTAGACGATGGCATAATATTTTTATCTTATTTGGTTGTTAGATAATTGTGACTCTGACGGCTTAGCTGACTGGAAATTTTGTAGAGTTTGAATATTATCTCCTCTCAATGGTTTTCTGCTTACTTCTGTCTAGAAAAGGAGAATTGTTAGTAATGTGTTTTTAAATGAATTTGGGGCATAAGGATTTGGCCTGTGTGTTGGTTTGAAAATCCTTAAAGGGATTTCCCAAGGATCAATTTCGCAAATATAGATTCAAGACAGAATCTATGGGATTGCTCAGGTCGTGTTGACCCCTCAAAATTACCTTTTTCCCTGTTACAAATTTTGAACTCTGAAGGGAAAGGAGCTTCCTTCAAACCATTTTATTCCGAGTGACCACAGGCTCAAGGTTGCGGCCTTAACCAAATCTCGAATAAGATTTAAGAGTGTAACCCTTGGGGGCTTGCCAAAGTCCCATATGACCAAAACCATGGAACCATGCGCTACATTCAAAAGGAGCTAAGCTATCTGAGCTTTGGGACTTCAGAGGTTCGGGGCTCTGGGATGTTATAACTTCACAACACTCTAATCCTACCGAAGGCAACCTGCTGACACGGTTACCAGAGATTTTGACCGGCAACTAGCGGTTTATTATCAGTTATTGTGGGATCTGCCCTATCATTAAACCCTGACCAACTTTTCAGCCGTGAAGTAACACGATTCATCGATCCAAGAAACATCAGGATCTTTCCTAACCGTTGGATATAAGCTACGCTCAATTCGACGTTGACTCGCTCTGGAAGTAAAAAGGTGTTAGACGACCGAAATCCCTGAATTTCAAAGTCGCGAAGTAACATGGGTCATATATCTAAGGATCCTTTGAGACCCTTCTCGACCGTTAGATCGAGTACAGTGGAAGGATAAAGTAAGTGATACCATCAATCGACAACAAACGATCATCCCTGCTTTATGACCTCTCTAGTAGGTATCTCGTTAGGGAATTATTGGGTTAAGGACTGTAAGGGACGCGAAGTCACGAAATCCCAGAGCAGTGAAATTCCGCAACTGTTAGCTCATGGGGAATGATTTGGGAGAGATATGAGCCATTGATTTGAGGATCCGTTGGGATCATTTCTCACCCATTCGATCTACTAGTGGAAGGACAATGTAAACACTTTGACGAAGTCTTACTTCGGAAAGCGTAAGGTACAAGGGGTAAGAATATCTCGAAGGTCGAAGGTCGAAGTACATGGCGAGGAATTCTGGAACTTCGGAACTCCGAGAGATTCGAGGATATAGAAGAGTGCGCTAAGTGTCGAAGCACTGAAGTTCCCTGTTGTAGTGTCCAGTTCCAATTGGATGGGCCCATGTACACCATGATGATGTGGTGTGCCTGGACAATTCCACGTGGCGTCATGGGATTGGTCACAAGCTAAGTGTGGGACCCCCCACCCCTTGTCAAGTCTAAACCACGTGTTAAAGTGTGGATAAATCTCATCCTTCAGATCTTTAAGGGTGGACATAACTCCACCATGGATCCCAGTGAGGAAAGAGACTTCGGGATTCGAGTCTCTAGGGATGTTTCAGATCTACACAAGAATGATGAAGGGTCGAAGTCCTCGGGGTGATATTCCCTCTAACCCCTCCTTCCATGGACACATCACTACCAGAGAATGATGAAATGGGTCACGATAGTGCCATGTCGGACGACACGAGAGAAGTGATGCCATGTGGTGAAGGGTGATCTGAAAAAGATCTTTTACGCAACTATGGTTGAGTTATTAAGCATGTGTTATTTAACCAATTAGGAAGCTTAAAGAAAGAGGACGAAGTATAGAAGAATCATAACAACCATATACACATATGCAAATCTGAACTAAAACATAAACAACAACAAACCATAACACCAATGTGATAACGGAGTTCGGCAATCTTGCCTACGTCTTCGTGCCTTGTCTCAGTGGGATTTTCTTATTTTTGTTCGAAGATTTAAAAGTACATCATGATAGTTTCAAATGGTTACAATAATGATCTGGTCGTGTTCTACCAGATCTCGTGAACCCATCAAAACTGGCAACACCCAAATCGGACGAACGAGGCTCCCAGAAATGGCCCGCAAAGGTGCGCTCCTCAATAGCTTCCCTGCATGACAATGGCTTTGGCTCAACAATCCGGCATCATAAGAATATTTTGAACCTCCTCCCCATAGCTTCAAGAAGGCTTTTTTTATATAGATATGAAGTTGGTAATCATCTCCCAACTCCCCCCCAAGATCTGGCCTCAAAAGGAGCCCAATATCTCCCAATATTAGCCAAAATCTCCAAAATTTGCATAAAAATCCATTAAAAATCTTATGCTATAGTTGAAAACCCACATTTGTGAAAATAAAGGCGCAACCCCCTTTACTCATGTGCCCCTGATCACATGGGGTACCTGCACGTGGCCTAGGGTGGAAACCTGGCGCGCTAACTCCTAACCGTCTTGCTCCTAGTCATATGTCGAACCCCTGGAACCAAGGGCTGGTATACACGTGCCTTACCAAAATCCCAACGAATAGCCTAAGGTTTAGCCCCTGGTCAGCGGGCTAGCCCGATCGACCGGGCTAAACCCCTTATCCATTGCGCTAACCACCTACACAGGATCCCGGGTCATATGGGGTACCACGGAACCGGAGGCTGGAGTAATGGATCACGTCGAACACCAGAGGACAGGTCATATGGTATGGTCTCATGGTATAGTATCGAGGTTAGGGTTAGGCCCTAGCCCTAACTCCGCCAAAACTCTCCATGCTCCAAACTTAAATAATTACTCGGTCATTATAGGGTAAGAACTATCTGGTAGGCAGGCTGGTAGGCCGGCCTACGCGAGGTCTTTGCCCGGACAGGAGGTCGCAGGTTCAAAAATGTTGGAGCCCAAAAATTTTGCAACGAAAATTAACCAATCCATGAGTGCCACGTGGAAACCCACGTCTGGGCCATGTTGCACCGTACCTTACGCCAGTTAGCTTCCAAGTGTCAACACACTATTTGACCTGCTCTGCCACATGTACCAAGCACGTTAGCACACCTTCCACGTGTCAAATGCTCATTGGTCTAGTTGTCTGCCCTATCACCGACCACTACCACGTGTCGTACGGATTGTACGGGCCTGCCACATCATCTGTGCCATGTGTCACCACTGCAAGGGTGACACATGTAGCTCGTTGATTGGTCCCATGTACCTGTCCACATCACATGTCTGTATGCCTAGTCACCCTGCCATGTGTCACCTCCAGAAGTTGCCACATCAGCGCTGACTATGATTTGCCACGTCAGTTGTATGACCGTATGATCTGTACAGTTAGCTGCCATGTGGCACTGTATGGACTGTACAGTCATCATTGTTTTTTACATGTTTGGCAAAATGAACAGATCATCATAACTTGAGCATATGACATATGTTTGAGCCCGTTCAAGTTGCCTTGGGTTCGTATCGACGAGGTCTATGTACACGTCCGTTTTGAAGCAATTCTGAGAACTTTGATTTTTAGGCCTTTCTGAGCCCTATCAAGCTCTTGGATCCGATTCTGGATCACACCTCCCCACTAAAGGACCTTTTGGTCCCCAAAAGGTTAGAAAAATGGACTTTGACTGATTACATACTCATAAAGAGAAAAACAAAACACGATGTTGTACAAAAATGATGTTATAACAGGTCACCATTTCAACATATGTGATTACATTAATTGAAGCAAAATACAATTAAGTTGTGACATCCACTTCTGGCAAAACCAAGTGGTTGGTTTCTTTCCCTCATGGCGTTCCTCTTGCTTTGCTGGTAATCCTTCTTCCTTCCTGAGTACTTATGCAATCCTTGTTTCCTTCTTCAGACGAAGCTTCAGATTAAGCTTCCAACAATTAGCCTTTTGATGTCCACTCTTGTTGCAATAATTGCACTGAGTTTTTGTCATCCAGACTTGTTTACCCTTCTCTTTCTTTCGTTGTGGAGTTGAGTCTTTATCTCGTGTTTCCTTCCTGGTCGACATAGGTTTCCTGTACAAATTTCGACTCTTCCAACACTTGGTAACACAATGCTTGGGTGAATGACAAAAAGTACATGGGTACATGTTCCACAAGTTTTGGATTACATGATTATGTTTTTTATAATCAAAAAGGGAATTTGAAAAATCATGACCATTATACCTTCCTTGTTGATCTTCACTTTGCTTTAGATAGGACTTGCATTCACTACCGCAATCAAGGAGTGATATGCCATCACCTTTTGTGAAGTGTTCCTGCAATGACTTAAACTGGCCATTTGAAGCATTACTTGCTTCCGAAGTTTTGGAACCCATCTTGGAGGATGCTCCAATCTCCACTTCGCCATATCCCAATTCTAAATATCGAGGCCTTTCCACAACCTCAATGGGATTAACGATACCTTGGCCCTCAATTCCAAGGCCCTTTCCTTCATAACCCATCTTGGTTAGCAATCTCAAACCTATACCTCTTGTATGTTTTTCAAATGCACTAAAACCATCTTGACGGGAACAAGGAGAAATTGATGAATGACCTTCATTGCATACCTTAAAGATGTTTCTGAAACAGATGTAGAAGGCACTTCCTTCAATCCTTCTTTGACGTTGTTGTTCTTTGAAGATTTCTCTTGAACCGTTCCCTTTTGTTCCAAGTAGTCTTCATACAACACTTTCACCATCTCGACCATGGCAAACACCGAATTTCTGAATTCCTTCTCATCTTGAGAAAGTCCTCCTGTAGATGTCATTTTCTCCCTTGAGATGAGCTCTTCCCTGGTTAACATGCAAACTCAAATTCCAAATGTCAACTAGCTCTGATACCACTTGATCCGAAAAAAATCTTTTACACGACTATGGTTTAGTTATTAAGCAAGTGTTATTTAACCAACTAGGAAGCTTAAAGAAAGAGGAAGAAGTATAGAAGAATCATAATAGCCATATACACATATGCAGATCTGAACTAAAACATAAACAACAACAAACCATAACACCAATGTGATAACGGAGTTCGGTAATCTCGCCTACGTCTTCGGGCCTTGTCTCAGTGGGCTTTGCTTATTTCTATTCGTAGCTTTACAAGTACATCATGATAGTGCCAAAAGGTTACAACAATGAACTGGTCGTGTTCTACCAGATCTCATGAACCCATCAAAACTGACAACACCCAAATCGGATGAACGAGGCTCCCAGAAATGGCCCGCAAAGGTACGCTCCTTAATAGCTTCCCTGCATGACAATGGTTTTGGCTCAACAATCCGGCAGCATAAACTTGTTCTGAACCTCCTCCCCATATCCTTAAGAAGGCTTGGTTTATATAGATCTGAAGTTGGTAACCATCTCTCAACTTCCCCCAAAGATCTGGCCTCAAAAGGGGCCCAATATCTCCCAATATTAGCCAAAATCTCCAAAATCTGCATAAAAATCCATTAAAAATCTTATGTTATAGTTGAAAACCCACATTTGTGCAAATAAAGGTGCATCCCCCTTTACTATCGTGCCCATGATCACATGGGGTACTTGCACATGGCCTAGGGCGGAAACCTAGCACACTAACTCCTAACCGTCCTGCTCCTAGTCATATGTCGAGCCCCTGGAACCAAGGGATGGTATACACGTGCCTCACCAAACTCCCAACGAATAGCCTAAGGTTTAGCCCCTAGTCGGCGGGCTAGCCTGACCGACCGGGCTAAACCCCTTATCCATTGCGCTAACCACCTACACAGGATCCCGAGTCATATGGGATACCACGCAATCGGAGGCTGGAGTAATGGATCGTGTCGAACACCGGAGGACAGGTCATATGGTATGGTCTCATGGTATAGTATTGAGGCTGGGGCTAGGCCCCAACCCTAACTCCGCTGAAACTCTCCATGCTCTAAATTTAAATAGTTACTCGGCCATTATAGAGTAAGAACTATCTGGTAGGCGGGCTGGTAGCCCAACCTACGTGAGGTCTTTGCCCGGATAGGAGGTCGTGGGTTCAAAACTGTTGGAGCCCATAAATTTTGCAACGAAAATTAACCAATCCATGGGTGCCACGTGGTAACCCATGTCTGGGCCACGTGGCACCGTACCTTACGCCAGCTAGCTGCCAAGTGTCAACACACTGTTCGACCTGCTCTGCCACACGTACTAGCCACGTCGACAACCAACCACGTCAACACACCTGCCACGTGTCAAATGCTCATTGGTCCAGTTGTCTGCCTTGTCACCAACCACTGCCACGTGTCATATGGATTGTACAGTGTTGCCACATCATTTGTGCCATGTTTCACCACTGTAAGGGTGACACGTGTCGCTCGTTGATTGGTCCCCTGTACCTATCCATGTCACACGTCCGTACGCCCAGTCACCCTGCCATGTGTCACCTCCAGAAGTTGCCACATCAACGTTGATTGTACTTTTCCACGTCATTTGTACGGTCATACGACCTGTATAGTCAGCTGCCACATGGCACTATACAGACTGTACAATCATCATTTTTTTTGTCTGTTTGGCAAAATGAATAGATCGCCATAACTTGTGCATACGACGTCTGTTTGAGCCCGTTCAAGTTGAATTAGGTTCGTATTGACGAGGCCTACGCACAAATCCATTTTGAAGCCATTCTGTGAACTTTTATTTTTAGGCATTTCCGAGCCCTATCAAGCTCCTGGATCCGATTATGGATCAAAGGGGGTGGCCATTGGCCAATGATGCCCTGAAAACTTCGGAAGGCCATAAATTTCGAACCAAGACACGGTTTTGGACAAGGTTTCGGTCGTTGGGAAGCTCTTGGTGAGCGCACGACAATGGTGTCCTCATTCAAGGATTCAGGGAGTTTTAGGAAAGTAGAAAAAAATTATACCCCCATCCCTTAAAAGGCTACTTAGGGGGTCGGGTGTGTGACATGTAGGGTATGTACACCTTCATAAACTAAGTAGTCGAATTGTTGCACAGAGGGGGTCTTATGTACCACAAACAAAAGGTTCTCATACATCAATTTGATATCTAACTACGTTTTGACCTTAAATTACATTATTATTGTTATATTTTATTTCTCAACATCACTGTGAAGCTTGATCAATTAAAATTTCATGTAAAAAGGAGCAACATATTTATTATTTTGGTATGGGCAAAGTAAACAACCATTAGAGGTTTTTGTCTAGAGAAATAAGCTAGGAAGAATTAATTCTCCGGTGGTCTCCTTGATGAATATCAATTTGGAGGTCTCTTTAGCAATTTGAAGTACCATGTTTAAGGGCGCAGCAAATTCATTATTTTGGTATAGGGAGAGTAAATAAATATTAAAAGTGTTTTGTCAACTCCCACTAGCTCAACTGGTTAAGGTATGGGTTTCATTTGCTAGGCGACCCAAGTTTAATACCCTTATGATGTGTTTAGTTAGGAGGAGACACCCAAAACTCCAACCATGTTAAGGGTTGGTGCGGCCTAGGTCGGGTGCGATCCCCAGGTGATTTTGACAATTTAGATACCCATGGGTTGTGGTTTCTTAGCCAACGGTTGAAATGTTGGCCACCCAAGTGACGGGCATTTCTAACAAACAAAAAAAATATTAGAAGTGTTTTCTTAAGAGAAATTGGTCAAGAAGAATTATTTTCTTGATTGGTTAGTGACCAATGTAGATTCATCTTAACTTCAGATTTATTAAGCATTGAGAAGGATAAAAATAATTGGGATGAAAATATGTCGGCTTAATTGTGTGTGTGTGTGTGTGTGTGTGTGTGTGTGTGTGTGTGTGTGTGTGTGTGTGTGTGTGTGTCTGCCTCAAAGGTTAGCTCAATCAATTGAACCATCCACCCAAGGCATGTGGCCAACGTTGAGGCCATAAGTCGCAAGTTCAAATATGGTCAAGTCCCTTGGGGTTATCATATATTATTGTAATTGGCAGTTAAGCCACTGTCCATCTAGATATTCTCTATCTTGATTGAACCACTCTTGTGAGAGAGTTCAAGTCTACCAGGCTTTGATCCATCATCTAAGAAATACCCATGCCACTCTCACTAGAGAGATTAGGTTTTCTAAGCTCCAATATCAAATGTTAGAACTAAGCACAACAAAAGGATCGTAAATCAAACATTCGTGGAGAGAGAGAGACATCAAACAACAAAAAG
>ML817300.1:149991-169794 GCA_009831015.1 Picea engelmannii
GTGAAAATCGATAACAATAATGATTTGTCAGTTCACAATTTAAATGGGATTAAATATCATTATTATACATATACCCCCATACACCTAAGGGTTAAGAACAACAGGGCAAGAGCAAAGTTCCAAGCGAGAGAGCATGAGACATGCAGGTCATGAGAAAGAAAAGGTAGGTGATTTTAAGACTATAAAAGGCATGGAGGGAGAGGACCAAGGAATGAGCACAAAATTCGAGCCGATCTTAACCCAACTAAGCTCAATGACGAATCCTTATGACGAGACCTGATGAGCCCAGAAAAACAATGACATTATTTTCTTTTGTATGAATAATAATAAAATTTAACTGGATTATTTTCTTTTGTATTAACTAATAGGCATTTTTAAAACTGGGATTACCTTTATTTTCACAAGAGACTGGTTACAAAACTGCATTTTTTGTACAGGAAAAANTCATTCAATGGAGACAAGGCAACTTTCTCACAAAGTCGGTTTTATGACACGTAATATCATTCCATGCACAACTAGCCGCCATAGAGAGAATCACCATAAGGATGTTATAACCTTCTCACCCATTGTAATAATGATTAGGCATTGGAAAATGAATCATGATAATGATGTTATTGACCTAGCTCCATGTTGTTGATAAGGCCTCATATATAGACGTGTCAAAATTTCTAATATGGAAATCTAAAATTCCTCCACACATATAACACTTGTTAAAGCATATTTACGTGTGAAGAAAAGATATTCAAACCTTGAAAATTTTCTGGCATGGCTTCTTCCAAGTCACAATCAACATTTCTATGCTCGCTACCCACCTTACAAACAACAGTATCATAAAATGGGAGTCAATGCCTACAAAATGAGAGTCTACATCCCACATTCTCTGAATATTTACATACAATAATGGAATTCACATAATAAGAAAATGCAAAAACAAACTATTACAAACATCGAAAAATATCACAAATCTTTGAAACCTATCTTAATGGTTGGGGCAGAGACAAATGTCAAGATCACAACCATATACAATAACTTAGGATGGTAATGCCTAAGAACTATGGGAAAGCAGGGCATTTGTCCTATCTCTTATTTCCATGTGATGTACCATACATCTATCATGTGCATGGTAAATACATGTAAACGATCCTAGAGCTCGGCTCGCAGACCTTCCCTTCTAGCCCTCATTGATGTCCATGTTGGTCTTATGACCATTCAAAATGCTTTGTGGTGATACATTGTTTTTTATCGAAGGTTCCTCCATTACAAAGTAAAATCCAAGAGCAAACAACACCCATGGATACATTGGTTTTTATCGAGGTTCCTTCGTTACAAAGTAAAATCTAGTAGCAAACAAGACCCATGGACAGTTCCTGATCCGATTTTTGTGCCTCACTAAGCATATATTCTAGTTAGCATCATAACATGTTCCATATCCAAACGTTGTTAATCCAATAGCGAGGAGAGACGTGGAAGAAACAACAACAGAAGAAGCAGGTCGATTGATTCAGTAAAAGAAGTGGGAGCAATAAAGCTTGAACGATTGTTAATTGAACCACCCACAACCATATGATATAGTAGCGGATAGTAGGCATCTCTTCGGCTAATCAATCTTCTTCTACAACAACTTTTGCGATAACAATGAGTACCAGAATAATAATTGAATTTTTAAATCATGGAAAAAGTATCTTTCAACTAACCTTTGGAGCTACAACTATATCATATCAATATCTAGTGTCACGTCTACAAAATCATGTCTTATTGGTCCACTTCTCTCGCGGCATACCAGACAAGGGCATATCAGTACGCACAGGCTAGGGGCATACCAATAAGCTAGACGAATAGGCATACTTGTCAAAGTTTCTCGATTGGAAGAAGGGTTAGTGTAACACCCATGTTTCCCCAAGATTGTAATTAATCGTTAATTGTAATTACCATGCTATGGCATGAGAACAATTTAAATGTATTATTGATTAAACTGTCAATGACTGAATGTGAGGGTGAATCCTTGAAGTACTAGTCATGATATCACTAGAGGAAAGAGTGAGGAAAACTATGGAGAAGGTTCATTATGTGTATGACCCCAAATTTCCCCTTGTTGGGAATAACAAACCCTCTCTAGATCCCAAGGGGAGAAACCAATTAATGAAAAAGGACTAGTGGTTGAGTAACCAACCACCCTCATGAATGGAAGCATGGTCTTGCTGAGGAGACATGAAACTGTTAACACGAAGTACCACAGAGTCTCGTAGACCCAGGTTGACCCGAGTTTCCTTCTGATGGAAGGAACAGGATAGGAAGGGGAACCTTCCCCAAAAAAAGGAGGTGTGTGCGTGCAAGGAGGAGATAGACCGAGAAGAGAACACGCAGAGCTCTCCGGCGGATGATGAACAGAAGGTTGCGAGCTTGATGCTAAGGGAGCATTTGATAAACCTCGTCAAGGCCGTGACAGAGAAAGAGATCTCTGAGAGTTTGCAGAGAACAAAACCTAAGCAGAAGCCGAGGCAGAGAAAGAATCCCTGAGAAACTGTGAGAGTTCTCTGGTGATATCATGCCTTGGCACGGGGGTGGCCAGAGCGCTAAGAATTAATGCCTCTGAGAATATGGTTGGGTGGAAAGTAGAACACCCATAGTCAGTCGGTTGGTGACCAACTGTAATTAGATAAGTGTTTCTATGCCCTATATGCTAGAATTGAAATGCATGATTTGATTATCTGTAAATATGATCATTTGTGACTTGCATGAAATTGATTATAAGAGTATTTACTATCTTTCTATAAAATATTGTGTTTGAATGGTTGTAAGTCAATAATTTTGGCCTTTGGTCTGGTCGGAAAACCTTTGAGGCATTTTCCTCGGGGAGTCGCCTCACAGTTCCAGAGTTGGAGTAGACTTCTTGAGACCGCCACGGTCTCGTTGATTCCACAAGATTTCCCCACCATGTTATAGAACTTAAAGTTCCAAGAATTTGGAGGGCGCTTCCTTCAAACCAGTAGCCTAAGAGACCACAGGCTCGTGCCCACGACCTTAACCAAATCTTGGCTAAGATTAAAGCTTACAACCTGAGATTCCTTAGAGGGTCCATATGACCAGGGTCTGGGAACCCTGCGCTAGTCTGAAAGGAGCTAGCTCTTATTGGCTTTGGAGCTCCGGGAGCTCAAAGCTCTAGGATGCTAAACTTCATAACTGCCAAAACTCTAGAATGCCAAAGTCGCGAAATGTCATGAGTCGTTGATCTTGGGAGTCCATTGGGGACCCCTTCTTGACCGCCCGATCAAGCAGTGGAGGGTTTTGCGTATGGCACTTTGGCGAAGTCCCACTTCGGGAGAATGGAGTTATTGTAGCGTCAAAAACTCTGAACACTGGAGTTAGGAATTGATGAGATCCATGGATCTAGGAATCCACTGAGAGCCACTCTCAGTCGTTAGATCGAGTCTAGTGAAGGAGTAACACTAGGTACTTTGGCAGAGCCCCACTTCGGGGGATTGGAGATGGTGATGAATTAGGTTATTGCCGGAGCACCGAAGGCCGAAGTGGCAAAGCAATGAGGACCATCAATAATTGGATCCTTCGGGATCCCTCTCAGTCGTCGATATACAGGGGACGCGTGGTGCCAAACCTTTAGTTCGGAGACTTGGCACTCCGGGGAGGATTTGAGGTGTGGTGTGTTGATAAGCTTTCCAAGCCGGAGGAAATCTTGGTCACGGACGCTGGGTATATAAGGAGATAGATTGGACGTGGTTCAGAGTCTGGAACTCCAGGAGAAAGCTGGAAACTACACACCAAAACCCACGAAGACCGAAGTGGTGAATTAACACAGATAATAGATCTAGGGATCCTTCGGGATCTCCCCTGGTCGTTAGATGTAGCTCGAGGTCAGCCCGACACTACCCGCTCCAGGGAAAACTAGGAAGATTACACCGCAAACTCCCCGAAGGCCGAAACCCCGAAGTAAGGGAGGACGTGAATCTGGGGACTATGTGGACTCTTACTGACCGTGAGATCGAAGGGCTGGGTAGCGATCAGTCTGAGCTAACGTGGCATCCCGACGTCATCCATGGTGACGTGAACCCACACTACACGTGCCATGTGTCACCTAGATTTGTGCATTTGTAGACCCCATGGGCCCATTAGATTATGACACGTGTCACCCCCTTATAGGGGCCACATGTAAGCTCTATCTTGCCACGTGTCTGACATTGGGCTCATTTGATAGGTAGGGTACTCAGGATCCACCTGTACTCGCCACCATGTATTACACGTTGTCCCATATGATAGTGGGTACTTCAACAGTCTAAGACTCTAGGAATCTAGAAGTTTGAAGTGTAGGGTATAGACTTGTGTAAGGACCCGAAGGTTGAGGCCACGTGGAGCAATCTCGGGCCCCTTCGCAACTTTTCTAGTACGGAGCTCCAGTGGAGTGAGTGTGTTAACCCTTTGGGACCCTCGAAGCCCGAAGTCCCAAAATAAATCATGACCATTGATTGTTGGCCACGTGGAGCGATATTGAGGTCATTCGTAACTTCGCCAATTCGATAATTCAAGGATATCGCGTGGTGGAGCAGGGATTACCTCCGAAGCCCGAAGTCCCGAAGCCCCTTTCCAATCGTAAGATTTCGGCGGATGATGTGGATTGTTGATTTTCTCCGCCTATTCGACGATCTGAGAATTCGACCTTCAAGAGGATTTTCATGCAACACCGTTGGAACTCCCGAAGTCCTGAAACCTTCACTGAGCAGACCCTTTAGCTCCCGGTATTTAGCCCGAGGTCACATGGAGGATTTTGTTAGTTGGATTAAGCGCATAAGTGTGAGATGAAAACTTCGAGTGGACAAAAGATGAGGGTTCTTGCTTAAGCAAGGGACCGAAAACACCAGAGAAAAAGGGAAACTTCGATGCCCCATTCCTTAGATGTAACTTCAAGGGGTTGGGTGTGTGACAAATTGGTATCAAAGCATGACAACAACACTTGGCATACTTGGGATCATGCACGAGTCACGTAAAAATATTGTTAGAAAAACTTTAAGGGGGAGGGAGTACTACCCTACCCTATCTAGCAGAGCATGATTCGAACACAGGCTTGGATGGGCCAGAGAACAGTCGAAAGACTAGTCTACCAAGGCTAACATGAGCCTGTTGAGAGTATCACTGTCACATGGAAGTTATTTGCATAAGTCCATTAAAGGATGTAGATTAAAAGTCAGTTGGGATTTTATCCAACAAGAATGAATCATGCTAGGTTGTGGCAAAAGAAGACCACCATTTATTTTGGGAAATGTTAGTCAATCCTACAGGAGTGGGATTGGGCTAATAGGAACTAGTAGCAAGATTTGGATGTGAATGGATCGAAAGGATCCGTAGCAGTAATAATTATTGCTTTAATGAAGGATTAAACCTTGTATATGTGTATACATGCTTAAAAGAATAATATGACTACAAACTCTCAACTGAGAGGGAAGCTCAATGTTGAGTGTCCCTATGAGGCTTGTCATAAGGATGGCAACAATATCCTTGGAAGGAGGATCTGGAAGTCTGACATGCCCATGTGTATGAGAACATGAGTGATCTTTGGAGAGATTTTGGGATATGAGAGGATCCTTAGGAGGTTGATTGAGTTATTTTTGGATTTGAACATTTAAAGTTCATAATCCCTTTTTTTATTGTTGTAGGCCTTAGAGGCATTGAGGGTGGCCAAAAACAAATGTTAATCAGGCCAAAAGGTAGAAAATAGAACAAAGAGGAGGAATTATTGAATGCTTCGGGTCAGAGGAGGCATTTAGAGCCTTATGTAACTTATGTATAGATCATTGAGCTAATGTAATAACAGAAAGCTATGTTTCGAGCTTAACCTGAAAAAATTCTCTGTGGAAATTGTTATAATAAGTCTCGAGATATGTATGATCGATATATCTCTGCAGGTATATATCTATATGTGTATATATATATATATATATATATATATATATATATATACCTTTGCGTAAAGTGTGTTGCAGTAAGGTAAGTAAGCTACATAAGCCATCGATCTAGGGAAAGAATAGATCGCAACCGTCGAAGGGTGAAATCGATAGAAAACTACAACAACTGTCAGATCTGTGAGTTGCAAAGGGGGACCGTCAGATCAACATCTGATTAATTCCTGACTGTCGGATCTCAGTAAGGGTAGATTAACAACGGGGAGCCATTGTGGGATCAAAGGGTCGAGTTAACGATCACACAGGTTATGGTTACGCAATCCCCAACAATCGTCGATCATCACCTGTAAACAAATCGACGGATCACATTGATCCGTTCGCCAACATGCATCTTCCATTTCGGAACTTGACGACGAGTTTAAACAGCATGCTAGTCGAGACTCTGCAATCCCTCCTAGTCGTCTATCTTCACAATCGATTTAATCACGACTGTCGAATTGGACCATCGATTAGCACTCAAGGAGTTGAGCCAAGGTCATAACTCTCGGTCATACGAAGGAATGACAGAGGTCCTTCGGGCTAGTTAAGGAGTACAGGGTTTAACACTATGTGTTAAGCTATGGTCGCGAGGATGGTCATATGTGGAAAAAGGCCATAAGATAAAGGAAAGAGCAGATCGATCCTTGGCACCCCTATCTCGGGGATTACAATGCAATGAGAGCAGAAGATTGCATAAATAGGAGTTAGGACGGAAGGTCCTGTGTTATGGAAACAGATAATAATACCAACTTGGTATGAATGATATTAAATGTGCAAGTGATGCACATGTATGACGTAAGAATATATGTATGCTAAAGGCACAATATGGCTGCCTTGATGAGTGATACGTAAGGCAATAATTGCACTTGCCAAGATTAAGTGAATACCACAGATGCATGGCCGACTCTATTATGAGGAGTCATGAAAGTCTGGGTTTGAATGATAGCTTGAGGGGAATGTGTTCCATTTCCTCAGGAAAGGCTAGTATATACAGATGAAAGAGTAAATGAGCAAGGATGTTCTGTTCTCATGGCAAAAGGCAACATGATTAAGCCTTTGAGGACTGCATGAGACCAATTGTGAACAATCATAAGTTAAATGGTTTATGACTATGCATGTAGTTAAGTGCATCATGGATGTAAGTTAACCAAACAAGGAATATGTGTGGACAAACAATCTGGATGCATAACAAAGATGCATGTTTATATTCCTTATGGAATATTTGGTAAACAACCGAAGCTAACTCAAGTATGAGACCATCACAGATAGTGACAAATATGCAATATGGAAGTGGCATGCTTAAGGAGTTCCTTGTGGAGGAACTATGTGAAGACTATGTCAGAAAATAGAGTCAGAACCTTAATCACTGCTCAGAATTGAGCAGTGGGCTACAAGTATATATATATATATATATATATATATACATTTTAAAACATCACGCATGAATGGAGGACTAACAAATGAATGTTGGCCATTCTAATAACTGAATGGTAATGTGCAGAATGCACAAGTTCATGATTTATTATGAACAAGAAGTTTGCTATTGGAGCATGTTGAGGTAACCAATAGGTTAGGGTAAGCCTAACCAAGGTTGCTCAAGGAAATGAGCAGGACGATCACAACAAGAAGTAGATTGCATAAGCAAAGAAGGAGAAAAAGGAGGAACACTTTTCTCACCCTAAGAAATCTGAATTGTTTAACATAGTTGTAACCCTTAGAAGAGCAGTTATGGGAACAAGTACAGCTGGAAAAAGGGAGAGAGAATAGATAAGTAAGTTTGCATGAATAGGATTGATTAAGCCATGATAAGCAAGGGCAGTGAGGCTTTGGAAAAGAATAACTCAATTGGATTGAAAATCCAGGGTTGTGTAGAAAGAATTGGACAAGGAAAGAGCTCCTTGACCTCTTCCTTGTTGTTTATTGTATTTCTCTGTTACGAGA
This sequence comes from Picea engelmannii, assembly GCA_009831015.1. Lineage (NCBI taxonomy): Eukaryota > Viridiplantae > Streptophyta > Pinopsida > Pinales > Pinaceae > Picea > Picea engelmannii. The sequence goes on from ML817300.1 coordinate 157,881, forward strand.
GATTGATTTACTAATGTAGGTAAGTGTTTTGGCATAAAGATATGCTAGGGCATATATGAAAACATTTTATTAATCTAAATGCCATGATACATGCATGTTTGTTTCACATGACGACTGATATATATATGGGAAGTATGTCACGTATAAGAAATGATTGGAGCTGTTGAGGAAAGGGCAACTGCCAATGGTAGATAATCTCTGATAAAGGATAAATGCAAGAAGGTTGTTGTTGAAAGATTGTTGAAGGGACTTTGGGAGCCCATAGAGCACCACTGATGAGGTGATACCAGAAAGAGGGTGCTAGTAGCTAGGACAGGGATAAAAATGTTTGTGCCTGTATGGTATAAAGTATGAAGGGAATTGGTAAGAATCCCCTTCTGAAAAGATTTTAGTATCTTAATGATATGCACATAATTTTGAAGTGGTTGTTCTATGTCATCGATACCCAAGTAGGGTATGATTCAGTAAAAGAACCTGAATAGTAGAGAGAGGGAGTCGATGCCAACCAAAGATGGGTTATAATCCTTGTAAGAAAATGAAGGAATAATGCTTGGGTGCATTCAAGAGAAACTTATAGTTTCATATGTATTGATTTGGGATCATGATCATCTTGAAGCCAAAAGCACAGTCCTGTTGCAACAAAGAATGAGAATGAATAAGCCATATGGGGAAGTACTTGGCTAAGCTCCAACGCACCATGGCAAAGTACCTGTCATAAAGCATGGCAAACTTGAAATCAATGCAAGGGTGCATTGGGTGTGAATGTGGCCACGAAAATTGGCACATTGATTAAAGACAATTGATATTTGAATTGCATTTGGAGAATTTAGTATGTTGAAAAGATGCATATGTAAATAATCATATTTCCTTTTGCTTTGTATCCTTGAATAAACAAAATGACTAGACTGTTAGTCTGCATAGTTTCGAAAATATAATGTACATGAAAACTAACAATTTGTTTGGTTGAGGAACGTTGGAAATGGGAGGAAGAAAAGGGCCTTGGATATGGCAGCATAGTAAGCCATAAGGAAACCCAATTGCCTCCTGAGCCAAACTGCTATGGGAGGGAAATCACCATGTGTGTGAATCTAGTTCCTGTGCAGAACATATCTGCAAAATAAATGTGGAATTTGGAACTCTGTAGGTGATAGATTTGCAAGAAATTTCTGAATTTGAAATTAATGATGATATGTCATAATTTATGTGTACTCGTAATACAGGTGAGACAAAAAGGATCTGTCTAGGGAGGACATATGAAGGTTGTCAAGCGGGAAAGCATGAAAGGGGTTACTGATTGGGACAGGAAAACCTGTGGTAAGCCATGATCACCGTAGAACATGTGTGTTATGGCAACACAAGCCGAAGGGACGCCTCAATAGAGAAAGTCAGAGGGATGCCTCGATTGTAAGGCTCAATGAAGTCTCTAAAATTCTTCTTGTGCGAGAAATCCTTGGCAAGTCAAGATGGATCACCCGAGGAACTGTATAGCAGAGAAGGGGATGCCTGAGCTTGGGCCTGGAGGGTGAGTGACCACAAGGAAGATGAGACTTTGATAATTCTTGTAAACCATGGATTGGGATCATGCACACAATGGGTATGTTCAGGATAAACAATGGGCCAAGATAATAAGACAACCATGTGGATACAAATCCACAAACTGTACGGATAAATATTGTGTTAAGTTGTAAATTTTTTCTTGAATTTTACGCAACAATAATAAGTTTTCGCATGAACTTGTGATTAATGTGATTGTTGTCCAAGATTATTGAAGATAGGTGGCAAAGGCCAAGAGTCTAAAGAGGGTCAAGACTTCTGAAGCAGTTGAATTAGAAAGGCATGACAGGTGTTCCCGAGAAAGAACACCAAGGACGATGCTCCTTTTAAGGGGGAGGGGATTGTAACACCCATGTTTCCCCCAACTTGTAATTAATCATTAATTGTAATTACCATGCTATGGCATGAGAACAATGTAAGTGTATTATTGATTAAAATACCAATGACTGACTGTGGGCATGAAGCCTTGAAGTACTAGCCATGATATCACTAGAGGAAAGAGTGAGGAAAACTATGGAGAAGGTTCATTACGTGTATGACCTAAAATTTCCCCTTTTTGGGAATAACAAACCCTCTCTGGATCCCAAGGAGAGAAATCAGTTAATGAAAAATGACTGGTAGTTGAGAAATCAACCACCCTCATGAATGGAAGCATGGTTTGGCTGAGGAGACATGAGTCTGTCAACCCAAAGTACCACAGAGTCCCACAGACCTGGGCTGACCCGAGTTTCCTTCTGTCAAAGGAACAAGATAGGAAGGGGAACCTTCCCCAAAAAAGGAGGTGCGTGCGTGCAAGGAGGAGATAGACCGAGAAGAGAACACACGGAGCTCTCCAGCGGATGATGAACAGAAGGCCACGAGATTGATGCTGAGGGAGCATCTGATAAACCTCGTCGAGGTCGTGACAGAGAAAGAGATCTATGAGAGTTTGCAAAGAACAAAACCTTAACAGAAGTCAAGACAGAGAAAGAATCCCTGAGAAACTGCAAGAGTTTCCTGGTGATATCATGGCTTGGCACGGGGGTGGCCAGAGCGCTAAGAATGAATTTATTTGAGCCTATGGTTGGGTGGAAAGGCGAACACCCACAGTCAGTTGGTTGGTGACCAACTGTAATAGATAAGTGTTTCTATGCCCTGTATGCTAGAATTGAAATGCATGATTTGATTATCTGTAAATATGATAATTTGTGCCTTGTGTGAAATTGATTATAAGAGTATTTACTATCTTTATGTAAAATATTTTGTTTGAATGGTTGTAAAGCAATAATCTTGGCCTTTGGTTCGATCGAAAAACCTTCAAGGCGTTTTCCCCAGGGAGTCGCCTCACAGTTCCAAAGTTGGAGCAAACTTCTTAAGACTACCACAGTCTCGTTAATTCAACGAGATTTCAAACCAATAGCCTAAGAGACCACATGCTTGTGCCCACGACCTTAACCAAATCTTGGCTAAGAGTAAAGCTTACAACTCGAGATTCCTTAGAGGGTCCATATGACCAGGGTCTAGGAACCCTGCGCTAGTTCGAAAGGAGCTAGCACTTATTGCCTTCGGAGCTCCGGGATGCTAAACTTCATAACTACCAAAACTCCCGAACGCTGGAGTCGCAAAATGTCGCGAGTCATTGATCTGGGGAGTCCGTTGGGGACCCCTTCTCGATCGTCCGATCAAGCAGTGATGGTTTCACGTATGACACTTTGGCGAAGTCCCACTTCGGGAGAATGGAGCTACCGTAGCGTCAAAAACTCTGAATACCAATGTTACAAATTGATGAGAGCCATGGATCTGGGAATCCATTGGGAGCCACTCTCAGTTGTTAAATCGAGTCTAGTGAAGGAGTAATGCTAGGTACTTCAGCAGAGCCCCACTCCTGGGGATTGGAGATGGTAATGAACAAAGTTATCGCCGGAGTGCCAAAGGCCGAAGTGGCGAAGCAACAAGGATCGTCGATCCTTGGATCCTTCGGGATTTCTCTCAGCTGTCGATATACATGGGACGCGTCGTGCCAGATCCTTTAGTCCGAAGACTTGGCACTCCAGGGGGGGATTTGAGGTGCAGTGTGTCGATAAGCTTCGCAAGTCAGAGTAAATCCTGGCCATGGATGCTAGGTACATGTGGCGATAGATCGGATGTGGTTTGGAGTCCGGAGCTTCGGGAGAAAGTTGGAAACTACACACTAGAACCCTTGAAGACCGGAGTGGCAAATTAACACGGATCGTAGATCTGGGGATCCTTCGGGATCTCCCATGGTCATTAGATATAGCTTGAGGTCAGCCCGACGTTGCTCGCTCTGGGGAAAACGAGGAAGATTACACCGCGAACTCCCCGAAGGCTGAAACCCCGAAGTAAGGGAGGCCATGGATACGGGGATTACGTGGACTCTTACTGACCGTGAGATCGCAGGGTTGGGCAGCGATTAGTCCGAGATGACATGGCATCCTGACATCATTCAAGGTGATGTGGACCCACACTATGTGTGCCACGTGTCACCTAGATTTGTGCATCTGTAGACCCCATGGGCCCATTAGACTGTGACATGTGTCACCCCCTGTAGGGTTCATGTGTAAGTTATATCTTGCCATGTGTCTGACATTGGGCTCATCTGATAGGTAAGGTACTTGGGATCCACATGTACTCACCACCGTGTATTATACGTCGTCCAATGCAATAGTGGGTACTTCGACAGTCTAGGACTCTAGGAATCCGGAAGTCTAAAGTGTAGGGTATAGACTTGTGTAAGGACCCGAAGGCCGGGGCCACCTGGAGCAATCTCGGGCCCCTTCACAACTTTGCTAGTCCGAAGCTCCGGAGGAGTGAGTGTGTTGATCCTCTAGGACCCCCGAAGCTCGGAGTCCCAAAATAAATCGTGACCATTGACTGTTGGCTACGTGGAGCGATCTCGAGGCCGTTCGTAACTTCGCCAGTTTGACACTTCGGGGATATCGCGTGGTGGAGCGAGGAGTACCTCCAGAGCTCGAAGTCCTGAAGCCCCTTTGCAATCATAGGATCTCGACGGATGATGTGGACCGTTGATTTTCTTCGCTCGTTCGACAATCCGAGAATTCGGCATTTGGGAGGATCGTCATGCAACACCGTTGGAACTCTCGAAGTCCGGGAGTCCCGAAGTCTCGAAACCTTCACTAAGTAGACCCTTTAGCTCCCGATCTTTAGCTCGAGGTCACATGGAGGATTCCACTAGCTGGCTTAAGCACGTAAGTGTGAGATGCAAACTTCGAGTGGACAAAAGATGAGGGTTCTTGCTTAAGTAAGGGACCAAAAATAACAGAGAAAAAGGGAAACTTCGATGCCCCATTCCTTAGATGTAACTTCAAGGGGTTGGGTGTGTGACAGTTAGGGGGTCTATTGGAAAACGAGCATTCCACGTGTGGATTCATTATATGTCTCGAGACTGTCTATATCTCAATTACATAGACTATCAAACACATCATTAATGCTCATTGATTTGCATTGAATAAGCTGAAGAGGAGTGAGAGCACTTGATAGGGAGCGAAATGCAAAATAGAGCTCTCACGAACACTTGATCTTCTTAGAGAGGAATGCAACACAGAGCTCTCGTGGACACTTTCTCTTCTCAAACAAACATCATTTACTTCACTGAAATGAAGTCGACTATAGTTTCGACTAAAATTGGATATGTCAGCGGAACTATAATTGCTCCAATCGTAACCCGTGAGCTAGACTTGTGTGAGGTTGTCGACTTATATCCCAACAAAGGGCTCGACCTTCTGGTAGGCAGACCTTTCCTTTCAGACAACAACAACGAGCTCCCCCTTTGAGGTAGAGAGACATAAAACAAACTAGTTCTTCTTCGAGATCTTCTCGACAACCTACTATCATGAGTTTTGAGGGAGGAATATGAGCTACTTTGAAGAAGTGTTTTTCCTTCTTGCAATTTCAGTGTGAATTTCATCTAGGAAATCTAGAAGAAGATCCGAAAACCCTGTGTAATGCACATGTGCAGGGCCTAATTCTTTAGAGCTAGAGCAAGTCTATGGTATTATGAAGTGCGATTGAAGAAAGAAGGCGGTGTAGCAACTGCGGCTGAAGAAAGCGGTGCGGTGATGGGAAGGCTCTATGACATCTGTGTGGTCGAAGAAAGCGATGTAGGCGTTGACGTCAAGGAAAGCTACACTGGACAGAAAGATGATACTAACAGTCACAGGGGGCTGACAATTACAGGGGGCTAACAAAGCATAAGTATTAATGCAGGGTGCGATGAATATTAATGCATGTCGTCACTGCGAGAACAAGACTTCAAAGTAAGATTAAAGAAAAAAATATTTTTAATTAATTTTAATTCTAATAAAAAATATTATCCAAATTTCCCTATAGTCGTGGCCTTGACATAGACTAATAATTACTAGCACAACTGCTAACTCGCGGTTGGTGAACGCGGAAAGGCTTACGGATGGTAAAATACAGGGTTGCTTACTGGTAATATTTATAAATTTGTTCTTACAGGGTTGCTTAAAATAGTTGCAAATACAAATGACCATGTCTGAACATACAAATAATTCCATAACTTAAAATATTTTAACCCTATCTTAAAATAAAATAATTATACAAATAATTCCATAACTTAAAATATTTTAACCCTATCTTAAAATAAAATAATTGCAAAACTCAATTGACAATGTTCGGACATGAAAATAAAAAAAACTCAAATTTAAAATTCTAATGACGATGTTTGGACATGAAAATACCTCGAATCTCGAGTCGTTGGCTGATTGGAAAAGACAATTATATTTGTTTATGTAACTCTATGACATTTATGTGTGACTCCATTACTGAGATTGTCCATTAAACCCTAGACGTGAATCCAAAGGAGTTTGGTTGGTTGCAAAAGACAAAGCTATATTTGTTTCTAGTAAATATAGGGTTTAAACCGAAGCCAATGCTTACTCATACAATTACTTGGCAGTTAACAAAGTTATATTTGTTTTTGGTAAATATAGGGTTTAAACCGAAGCCAATGCTTACTCATACAATTACCTGGCAGTTAACAATAACTATAGGAAACCCATCGAGGATAGTGAAGAATTGGAATCAAAGGCGAACGTGATCGATGTGAATCTAAGGGAGTTTGGCTGATTGCAAAAGACAAAGTTATATTTTTTTTTGTAAAGTGAAGCCAATGCTTACTCGCGACTGTGCTAAAACTGCTCTATGCTTACTCGAATCAGGGGACTGTGCTAAAAACCATTGCAGTCTCAAGTTGAAAGTGAAAGCAAGACTTTCTCATACAATTACCTGGAAGTTAAAGAATGTGTTATATTTGTTTCTGTAACTCTAAGGTTTGAACATAAGCCAATGCTGGAACAATTTCAACATTTCTGTGTGACTCCATTACCGAGATTGTCCAGTAAACCCTCGGCGTGAATCCAAAGGAATTTGGTTGATTGCAAAAGACAAAGTTATATCTGTATTTTTTAAATATAGGGTTTAAACATAAGCCAATGCTTACTCGTGTATGTACTAAAACCGCTCCATGCTTACTCGAGTCAGGTAGTTGTGCTAAAAACCGCTCCATGCTCAAGTTGAAAGCGAGAATTTCTCATACAATTACCTGGCAGTTAACAATAACTATAGACAATCCATCTAGGATGGTGAGGAATTGGAATCAACACCAAACATGGTCCTGATGGAATACGGGAGGAAACAGTGGAGTAAGTGGAGATGAAAGTGACGGGGGAGGGAAAACGGTGGAGGAAGTGGAGAGTAAACGATACGCTGCCAGAGAAATGGAAAGTAATAATAGTCATCAGTTTTTACATTTTAAACAACACAAACTCTAAGTTATAAAATTTGGATCATAGATTTGAGAGAGTACTAGATCTTAATCTTTGTTAATCACTCATACGTGGCAATCAACCATCCATTATAGTAAATTTTAAATATGATTAAGTAAAAGTAAAAAAATAAACATGTAAACGGATGTCTTTATAATAGTGAGGAAGTTAGTGGTTGAAATCACAACCATTGATTTATTGGGACGACTAAGAATATTCTATCAATATTTAATGTGCCAAAAAAAAGCCTAAAAACTGATTAAGCACTAAAAACCTATTAAATGTGTCCATTATCAATAGGTGTACATCTTTCGACGTAATTAATTACACGTCTTACTAAATTGGGTGGCATATCATTATTGGGACTTCGTAACTCATCAGTGTCTCCTTACAAAATCTCGTTGTCCCCGGCTTCCGTTGAACCCTAAAACCCTTGTCGTTCCCACGCTGCTTAAACCGTAAACCCTTATTATCGACTTCAAAATGTGCTTGCCCTGGGCTTCCAGGCATCTTTTAAACCTCAGGCATGGGACTGGCTGAGGCTGCACTGTAATCCACAGCTATGTGTCCATTGCTGCAAAACCCTGTATAATCCGATTATATCAGTGTTTTGTCATCTGTTTTCACAAAAAAATGGTCACTCAAGGCAGCTCGGCTGCGCGCAGAGCTCAGCAATACCTGTCGCTTCTTCGTCGCCTGAATACCTGCACAGGCCCTGGAAAAGTCGGCTCGTTTTCGTCCGAAAATCTCCCGAAGTCTCCACTGTTTTCATCAGAAAATCATCGTGGTTTCAGCGGCAATGACGTACTTCCCAGAGCACTTGTTCCTTTGCATTTGCAGACGGGATTCAGGTATTTCAGCACAAATCCTCTACAGTTCTGTGAATCTCAAGATGATGAATTTTCAGAGCTTGATGCAAAGGAAACAAAGGAAGCCGAGGGTTCCAAGGTCGAAATTTCATCTCAGTGGAAGACCATTGATTTACTCTTTAGAGAAGCCATGGGCCTCGATGAAATATCGGAGACTAAAAGGCTAGCGCTGGATGTTGAAGGCCTGAGCGATCTTCCACCAGAAGAACAGGTCGAAAAATTGAAAAGTAAGCTCCAATCTCAGTGCGAAATAATTAATAAATTGAGGGAAAATGTAGATGATTTGGAGATGAATATAAAGGAACTCAATAGAAAGCATGCATCGCTGGTAAACAGTATGAATCAGAAGGCCCAAAGGTTTGCCGAGTCCAAGAAAAGCTCAATTGATAATAATACCGAGGGGGTGCCTAGTCTCACTTCCGTTTTCTCTAAAGAAGAGAAGATGAGGATGCCTAGTCTCACTTCCATTTTCTCTAAAGAAGAGAAGAAAAGTGAAAGCTCAATTGATAATAATACCGAGGGGGTGTCTAGTCTCACTTCCATTTTCTCTAAAGAACAGAAGAAAAGTGTGAAAGCTGAACAGAAAAAGAAGAAGATGAAGATGCAAAAGAAGGCCGAGGGTGTTTCCGGTTCTTTGGAGCATCCGTGGCCGGAATGGGTTCAGTTTCTAGAGCATTTGAATGAAAGAGGGTACCTGAGCAAGGCTCTGAATTTTCCAGGAGGACCGGTAGATCTTAGAGGTCTTAGTACAGAGGAACTCTATGCGTTTATCAAGTTTGCAGCTGTTAATTTTGCAAAGGACCATCCTGAAATCTCGAAGTAAGTATGCCTTTAATCTTGTATGTACATCGAAGTAAGTATGCCGTTTCACTTGTATATGTATCGAAGTAAGTATGCCTTTTCACTTTATATGGACATTCTTTGCGAGGCCAAAGTTCACGTGGTCAACACCATTTGAGATTCATTACAATCCCTGTTGTGGTCGAAATTCACACACTCCTCCCTCGCCATTTGACATTCATTCCTACCCTTATGTGGTCGAAATTCAGATAGTCCTGAGACATTAATAACTTGCATGGCTTAAATATAGTAGATACTTGTCTGATGCCAGCTTTATTGGTTACTCATACAAACCGGTACAATATCATTATATAGGTCATTCGTATATCTTACATGAGACTATTTATATCAGTCCCCCATATGGCATAGTTACATCAGTTCATTATGATGCAATTAAACATTTTAAACATCTCTACGTTGATATCGAGGCAAATTCAGTGCAAGTTTATAATCACCAATTTTAAGGCCCGGGCACGAATGTAAGATTCATGATAAGTCATTCACTACAAGTATTTATCTTCAGTTTAAGAAGCATATACAAACAGTAAGCTATATGAGTAGTTTCTACATGTATACCTTGAGAAAAAATTACTATTTGTTTTGCTATTATGTTTTAATTAATGCTATAATTGATTTTTCCTTTATTGATATTGGTTTTTCTATTGGAAAAGGTATGATGCACTATCTCGGTTCCAAATCGACTTACCATAGTACTTGTGTGATATGGTTGAATAATGGGTTTTGATATGAATATATGCCAAGTAACCCAATTATTCACAAAAGTGTGGTTAGTATTTATTATCATTGTTATTTTGTCATCTCGAGACAAATTTAGTGGAAGATAAAAGAGCATGCTTTCTAGGAAAGAATGGCCACCTTATCTCCTATTTTTTTTTCTAGTCCTCTTGTACATTTAGGTTGGCCCTTAACAAAACAAATGTAGAGCAGTCTAGACAATTGGTGTAGGTTGGTTTATATAAGTGTTATTGGTTAGACTATTATATATTTTTTTTCCAAAGAACACCTTGCATGGGAACTCAAGGGATGCTTCCCCATATTTGTGGATGGCATCTCTAGTAAACTTGTCAGTGTAGACTAGTGCACTTGACCCAAGGGATTTTGAACCGAGTAGATGTAGGCAAAGACTAGCCAAATGCCCAACAATATTGGTGACAATTGGTTGAGCTAACCCCTTGGACTAGTTAGACTAGTATTTATGAGAAAGTTGACTCATAAATGAGAGTTAGATGGTTACATTAATGACAATATGACCACTGGTTATGGTGCCAGTATAATAAGAGTTAGATGGTTGCACATAATGACAACATGATTTAAGGTGGTAGCATAATGACTATTTAAGAGTTAATTAGAATTTAGTACTACTTTTAAATTGGTAGTATAACTATAATCAACTCTACATAGTACAATTATTATTAATGCATAAGGTAGTTGTTATTTGATGTATAATATTGATAAATGAAGACCTTATACAAAAAGACCAAGCCGAATTAAGGAAGGAAGTTCAAAAGGTAAAGGAAGCCGTGAATGAAGGAAGATGGGCAATAATCAGGAATAGAAAAGTCATTATTAGGGATAGAGACCAAATATATAATAATAAATAAGAATTTGATTCACTTCAGATCCTCTCTTGGAATTGTTGTGGCTTTCCATGGAGCAAAGGGACTATGTTAAGTTGGATCCCGAGTGAGATTAATATTATACTGCTTGTTGTAACTTGGGAGCATGAAGAATCTAAAGTCCCTAACATAGAAGGTTTTGTCTTATGGCCAGTATGGAACAAGAGATCCTATAGTTTGGTACATAAAAAATAACTTTTTCCTCGCATTAGGCTTCACAAGAAAGAGGCTTCACAAGAAAGACCCTTTCAATCGATACATGTGGATGGAGATCTCATATATTAACGCTAAGAAGATTTACATAGCAGCTTGTTATTTCTCGCCTATTCACTCTACATTTTACAAGAAAAACAATCTAGATAAAAATTGTCCTTACAACGACTTATAACAAGATATATACAGTTCCAAAAATGATGGCAGTATCCTCTTGCTAGGAGATTTGAATGCTAGAACAACAACTAATCAAGCTATCATTTTAAGCAACGATTCCAACCCTAATCCCTCTATGGCTAGATGAGGACTTTGTTTTAGTTGGCAGATACAAAAGAAACTCTGAAAACTTGGTCGAAAATTTGTTTGGTATTGAGCTAATCAAGCTCTGCAGTTCTCAAGGTCTAACAATTTGCAATGGTCTAATGAAGTCGCCGAAATCCAACAAAATGACTTGTATTCATGGGCTTGGTAGCAGTGTCATAGACTGTGTGATATCTGATATCCTCGTATATGACCAAGTTGTAAATTTCAACCTCTTAAACGACCATGAGCCCGACTTCGATCATAGACCTTTAACCCTAACCCTAAACTTTGTCATGCACAAAAGTCCCATTGAAGATAATTATGATGACCAAAAGCACTTGATTTTCAACAAAAAATAAAGCTGATCTTTTTTTAAAGGATTGGAATAATGACTAAATCTCCTTTCAAATAAGAACAACATTAACGATCTCTATCATAATTTTACGACAACCCTCTCTACTTCCATTAACAAGTTCTCTATCTAGGTGTTGTGTTAAAAGGAAAATAGAACATACCTTTGGATTGATAAAGAGTATAATATTGCTAGAAAAGCCATCGGGGATGCTTCTAATGAGTCCTTAAAATACGACAAGATAAATAGATATAAAGCCCTAATAAAAAAAGGTACTACATAAAAAGAAAACAAGATAAGCTTTTGCACCTATCAAAGCTAGATCCTAAGAAATTTTGGAGG
>ML817301.1:7777-25116 GCA_009831015.1 Picea engelmannii
AAAAAAGTCCTAAGTGACCGTTGGTATTTGACTTGGTGAACATACTAAGGTGACCGTTGGAGGGGAAAACCTAGTTTCACAAACGTCGCAATTGTGACATACATTTTCACAAACGTGGCAAGAGAGACGTTCCAGTGGAAAACATGGCAAGACCGACGTTAATGTGGCAATTGCGACATACATCTTCACAAACGTGGCAAGAGAGACGTTCCAGTGGAAAACGTGGCAAGAGCGACGCTAACGTGGCAAGACCGACGTTAACGTGGAAATTGCGACATACATCTTCAGAAACGTGGCAAGAGCGACGTTCCAGTGGAAAACGTGGCAAGAGCGACGTTCCAGTGGAAAACGTGGCAAGAGCGACGTTAACGTGGCAAGACCGACGTTAACGTGGCAGTTGCGACATACATCTTCACAAACGTAGCAAGAGTGACGTTCCAGTGGAAAACGTGGCAAGAGCGACGTTCCAGTGGAAAACGTGGCAAGAGCGACGTTAACGTGGCAAGAGCGGCGTTAACGTGGCAAGAGCGATGTTATCAGGCAACATGATTTTTTTTTTTTTATAAATTTCCTCTATTTTGCGACAATATGGACAATTTTGTCCATAACGCTGCAAATAAAACGTCGGAATTTTTACAATATGTAGTAGTGATATAAAACCTGCTAAACTGGTTAAGGGACAACTATTATGAAAAATGATAGCTGAAGCCTAGGACCAAGTAAATGAAGACCCCAAATGGGAGAATGAATTGGAATTACGGTGTGGTGAAGCTTCATATGTCTCTCGAGGGAAAGAGTCTTGGTATGAGAAAATGACTCATCTCCTGCATCATGGGAATTTCCTAGAAAATCTAAATCCTAGGGAAAGGAGAACCCTCAAGTTAAAATCAACACAATATCGCCTCATAAATTCGGTTCTCTTCCGTGTTAATTATGATGGGGTAATTTTAATATGTCTTGAACATGAAGACGCAGACAAGATTCTGAAGGAGCTCCATGATAGTCCTGCAGGTGGACATTTCGTAAGAAACACCACCTCTCACAAAATACTGAGAGCTGGCTATTATTGGCCTACTCTGTTAAGGGATTCTCACACATATGTTAGAAACTATAAAACTTGTCAAATAAGCATGGGGAGGAAAAAGAGAGGAGCCATCCCACTCCAACCTGTGGCCGTCTCCAAGCCATTCAAGCAATGGGTGTTAGATATCATAGGAGAAATTACACCAAGTTCTTAAAAAAAACATAGATACATATTGATTGCCACAAACTATTTCACGAAATGGGCAGATGCCATCCCTCTGACTCATGTAAATGAAAATGTGGTGATCCAATTCATATAGAAACAACTGATCACAAGGTTCGATATTCATTCCTTCCTTGTTTTTGATAATGCCACTTACTTCTCTTCCACCCTAGTAACAAAGTTTTCTTTAGATAAAGGAATCATAATCAGATACTCTGCAAACTACTATCCACAAGGGAACGAAGTAGCATAATCAACCAATAAGAACCTAGTGAGGATATTAAACAAAACTATTGCAGACAACCGGAGGAATTCACATAATTCACTACATAATGCCTTATGGGATGATAGAGTAACACCCAAGGAAGCTACAGGGAATTCCTCATACTTTCTAGTATATGGATAGGAAGCCATTCTCCTGAATGGGCTATATCTTCCATCTCTTCAGCTCGCTCAGGATTCTAGAGGACAACCCTCATCAGTTATACAACAAAGAATTGATACCCTCCTCATGCTGGAAGAAGAAAGGGAGAGAGAAAAATTGAAGTTTATAGCTCATCAACAAATAGTTAAAAGGTGGTTTAATAAGCATAAGGCCTGCCAATAAGGTGGTTTGAAGATGAAAAATATTGGAAAAGTGATGAAGTGTCTGCCTGGTGGTCTGGTAAAAACTGAAGGGAAAGGTGGTAAGATGGAAAGGACTACATGTACCTCAAAAAAGAGCTAGAAAAAAAAATCACCTTAACCATCTCATTTTGAATATAATAGACGTCCTCCTCTCCCACTCGCTCAGGGCATTCTGCTGAGATAAAATCAATTATATCAAATGAGTGCACAATAGAAGAGGGTATGCAGATAACTCCACCGAGTCTATGGACACTCGCTGGTAGCGGAGCAAGGTCTGTGATGTCAGGGTGACTTCGTCGGGGCTATGGACGCTCCCTGGTAGCGGAGCGACACCGCAACAAGTGAATGATGATAACTAAAAGTTCTGGTGCCAGTGAATGATTTACTCGAATATTCTCAAAGGGGGCATGAGCCAGGGTTATAGGAAACAAAGGTGGAATAAAGGTTGAAACCCCACAGGCAGGCCCAGGTACACCGACCGAGAAATTTCAAATGCAAGAATAAAGGAGGCTTTGATAAAAGGCAAGTTAAGCTCTTAATCAGCTTTTGCATCAGCTAAACCTGAGGTAGGAACAAAGATTCTTCTTTCGTGCCCACAAGTATCCATTTGTTGAGAACTCAACACACCCTAAAAATCCTTATCAATTTTTTTGCTTTTTGGGTACCACTTAATCTTCTGCATTGTGTGATTCGATTTCATTTTGAGAAATGTTTTATCTTTGATTATTTTCATGACTCTCATAACCTATTCAGGTTTTCTTGAACTTATGAAACCCCATGACTAAAATACCTTAACACATGAATTAAGAATCGACAACCAAACACTGCACCCAACACACTCAGGTTCGGCATAAAAAAGAATTCAAAGAAGAAAGAGGATCCACTCGGAAAACCACAATTGCCGAGTGTCGATCTTCATTGACAGAAGTAAGTTCTAGTTTATGTAAGTTTTTTCACATAAAAGTTCGAGAGATAGTCGATCCCCTTCAGCATCGGTAAAATACGAGGAGGAAAGACGTTAACGAAGGATGAAAATAAATCGTCGATAGCCGATGCCCGACACATTTTATTGGGATCGGGGAAAACCTAGAAGGATCATAACAAGAATTTTGACCATGATAAAGTTATCCTCGATTGCCGATCCTCGATGCAGTTTTGGGAATCGAGGCTTTTTCGATGGAGCTGATCCGAGAGCGCTTTGGTAGGTTATCGTCAATCGACGATCCTTGACACATTTTCGGCATCGACAGGCTAAGTTTTGTTTTTGAACAAATAGCTTAAGGAAAGTACCAAATCTGATTAATACGAACAAATTAATTCACTAGTCTCTAACGCCACGTGTCTTTACCGGGTAGGAGAGTCGTACGGTGTAGTTGTATTTCGAGTCATTTTTGGTTATCTAGGGCCTAGTCAAACCCTCGAGTCATCTTTTCCATGTCAACATTGTATGGTAAGATCGATTGGCATCGGATATTTTATAGGAGAGTATCAATGAAATTTTTTCATAGCATGACCTTGATCCCTGATCCACCCACTGAAGGAATGACACAACGGGACGTTTTCAGCATTAGATATGATTGGATTTTGGGCATTTAAGGAGATAATTAATACCTGATCCTCCATTAGTTGCTACCTCGTGCACCAATCAAAACAACCTTTTGAAATCACCGATGGACCACATCACCACCCACGCCTCTGCCGCCAACCCACAATGAATTTAAGTTGCAGAGATTCAACGATAGATTTATTGAAAATTCACTCATAACCCTAATTGAATGGTTGATGTGACACAGTAAGATCTTTCCTGTTTAAAAAAATTCTTGAACCGTTGTAAACGAATTCATTCTGTGCGTAAGAGAATTCTAGAGCTTCCGAAGGAGAAATATGAGCAACTCAAAGGCTGTATCGGCCCTGTGATTATCAAAATAACCAGGTTTTAACAAGCTTCAAAGGTATGTATCTGAGTCTGTAAATTCACTGGCTATAATTTATATGTGTTTGTCTGGTTTTTTTACGTAGCCTCTGAAATTCTTCTTAAGTTGCAGGAATAATTCCACCGAGAAATCCAACCACCAGACACTCACCGAGAGAACGAAAGCTAAAAGAACAAGAGATAGGTGAATGTTCTTCTCCACGAACCGTGAGGCAATTGGAGTACATCCCTAGGTTGGAGCTTGCCATCAAGACAACAATAAAGAAGGTTTTCATACAACCCCCAACCTTTGGAGATACAGAGGGAAGCACCAGTTCCAAGATGGTGTTCCTACAGTGGGGGGATCTCTTTAATAGAATCAATCGAGAAGAATACACAGAATATGTCCCACAAAGTATATCAATTCACTGGCTATAATTTATATGTGTTTGTTCAATTTTTTTACACAACCTCTAAAATTCTTCTTAAGTTGCAGGAATAATTCCGCTGAGAAATCCAACCACTAGACACTCGCCGAGAGAACGGAAGCTAAAATAACTAGATATAGGTGAATGTTCTTCTCCAGGAACCGCGAGGAAATTGGAGTACATCCCTAGGTCTGAGCCTGCCATTAAGACAACAACAAAGAAGGTTTTCATCCAACCCTTGGCCTTTGGCAATATAGAGGGAAGAACCAGTTCCAAGATGGTGTTCCCAGAGTGGGGGGATCTCTTTAATAGGATCAGCCGAGAAGAATACACAGTATATGTCCCACACAGTGATCCAGACGTAAAGATGCTCGAAAACCAGGTGTTCCTGAACATCCGATGGTCGTATATACATATGTTGGCAAGAAGAACCCCCGTTTTCCCTCACATAGAGGTCCTGAGGTGCCTCATCGACCACATAGACACAAATAAATGTTTAATCAATGATGACAATGGAGGATGTGTTGGAGTTTTCATCCCAGTAGAAGTTCAAAAATATTACAAAATCATAGACCTAGAGGAGTGACTCAACATGGAATTCGTGGTGAAGTTCTATGAAATCCATGACACCAACTTATTTATGGCCTCATGGTGGGGGGAATACAAGAAATTCACCAATCAGAGAAATGGATGGTACAGAACAATCAACTTGAGAGAGACTTACATCTATTTGATGGATCTCATCTATCGGTTATACGAAGATAAATATTGCTCCAAGTTTTCGGGGGCATGGATTCCTTTAGCATACACAGTTGCAATTGCCGGGTGCAAATTCAACTGGGGAGCAATAATATCCAAGAAACTAAGCACCTGTGTGCAGCAGGCTCAGACACCAAAGGAAGGGGAAGTACCAACTTTTTACATGGCCTCATACCTGCTCGATGTCATGTGTGCTAGGAGTGTCTTCATCGACATGAATCTGAGATGGCATGTTGCAGAGCTCCCGGTCCACGTCTACTTCAACGTGCTATGAGAAAACAAGTATAAGAAATCTTAGTCCCTCATCTACGATGAATTCATCGCCCAAATTTATTTAATTCTTTTTAATAAGGAATGCCAAGGCTATCGACGACAATTAAGAAAATGATATCCAAGGTAGGCCATTGGTATTTGGACAAACGCACCACCTACATATAGGTTTTTGGGGCCACTGGAGCACCACATCTCCTACCAGCTCATGTCCCAGATCGACTCATCATAGGAGAAATATGTTATCAAACCATGTTGCAAGGCTACAATGCCACCCTGGTGAAAGAAAAGAAACAAGTTTTCATACCCTATGATTTCCATGTAGGGTTCTATTTGGTAAAAGATACCGCTCAAGCCAAATAAGAAGGGTTGATCCAACTCGAATTTAGATTCTTGATGAGCTGATTCCAAAATCACGATCCAAAGGTATTGGTCTTGCAACATGATTCATAGGTGTCATCCTACTGGCTGTATGCTCATGATAAGTTCAAAGACAAAGTTTTCACAGAGAATGCCCAGGACTGGGATGAGGTGGTGAAAAGAATGGAATACTTGAAAATGACCAGGTTCAAGGCCATGAGCATGGATGAACATGAGAAAAAAATAGAGCAGTCTTCTCAAGAGGCCCTCAGAGCCAGGGAAGAAATCAGAGTGGCATAGGTAACAAAGGTGCATGCAAGGGGATTGTCTTTGACACCAGAGGCACATGCAAGGGAATTTCTCCTAATGGAACCGACACAAAGAGTAATTGATTAGTTGCAGAATGACGTGGAACTCATATAAATGACAAGGGTCCCTACCGAAAACCCAACCGAAAGCTGATTAGGTCCAAGTGACCCATAGCCAATACAAATTGAAGAGATCACCGGTTTAGATAACCCTAAAGTTTCAATGCCACAAGACAAATCACTAGGGGAAGTTTCGACTCAACTAGAGATAATGAGGACATCAGGGAGAGCAAGTGCACCAAACCCCTTACAAAACTTAATAATGATCTATGATGATGAGGATAGTTCAGAGGTTTCCCTGGTGACTCCGATAAAGATTACAGAGGAAAAGGAACCCGAGAAAGCATCTTCCCCAACTCCCAATGCTCAAGTTCAAATCCTTCCACAGAGTGACCAGGAGGTCGAAAGTGTCTTAGAAAATGAGCTACCCAATGCATTGAGGACCCAGGTGGACAACCTAAAGGATGAGCTAGGGTCGGGAAAACACGAAGAATAAATTCCATAGCAGGAAATCGACATCTCAATAGCCGATTATCAAGTAAGTACCGAGCCTGCCCTTGATTCATCAAAATTGGCTAGTACCTTACCTCTCGATGAGAAAAAAACTAAAGTCGAATGTTCGGGAGATATGGAAGAGGTTCAAGAACCCATCCTTTAACATATTTACACCGTTGGGATCCTGGGAAACACACTTACATGGGGAGAGAAACAAATCCCCGAACCCGTGGATGAGGTCGCTGATATACAAGCCACCAACTACGACCGAAAGAGGAAATCCATCATGAAGAGAACCACAAAGAAGAGGAGGCTTACTCTGGACATCTCCATCCTCATCACCACAGAGGAAAAATTGATTAGCACGGATCATGCCAACACGTCCGAGCTTATCGGCGCAGGTATGGAAATAAAAATGCCACCTTGGATAGAGTGAGGAAGGATTAAGAGGAGATGGTTGTTGTGCTGAAGGATTTGGAACATCTAAGACATTTAGAGAAATATTACCAGGACTCCACACATGCCACGATGTTCTTGAGAAGCGAATTCCAGGATGCGTACAATAAGTTCATGAATGAGCAACACCTTTTCACTACATGGATAACCGATTTCCAAGAAGACATCTTTATGGCACTGGCGATGTCAAAGGATATGGAAATATGGTATCTGAAATCACACCAAGTGGTGGAAGGGATCGATTAAATCAACGCAGTTCAACAGGGCCGAGACGCCAAAGAGCACAAAATTCAAGTACTAAGGGATAGCAGCATCAACCACATAAATAAGTTGGTCGAATAATGGGTGAAAATGGCTCAAGAACCTCATCAGGAAGTCCAAGAGAAATGGGCTGAGTGCAAAAGGAGATGGACCAAGATCAATCAAGCAATGAGAGACCTTGACTGTAATGTCCCCCACCTCTTAGAGAGGTGATGAGGAGACTCAGTGGCCTGGGCACCCCCACTAGGTCATAGTCTCACACTGAGGGGGAAGGTCAACTAGACTAAAGTTATATTTTTAAGTTGACTTGAGAAAGGAAAAGTATAAAAGGATTAAAAGATAACTCAACAGAAGAATATAAGTTAACCCTGGGAGTTAACCTAACTCACCAGAGAATCATAAGGGAAAAGTATAAGTAAGAGGCCGGGGCGCACCTATGAGGCATTCAGATTTTGGTATATTTCTTGTTAGTGCTCTTGAGCATTCAGTTTGGGGGTTTGCTGTACAAACCCTTGTGAGAAACTCAGTGGTGAAATATCCACTCACCTTGTTACACAGCTTGGTCTCGGGGATGAAACATTCCTCCACACCATTCTATTCTCAGCATATTCCCTTCTAGAGCTTCAGAAGATAGCAGGGTCAGACTGTTGGGGAATTTCCAGCAAGGGCACACCATACCCTTGAGGAGGATTCGATTTAGCCATTCAGGAGGGCACAACTCTCTTAGAATATTTCGCAGTTCGAGAGGTTTTTCTTGGACGTTGGGCTTGAAACTTTAGGAGGAGGATCCCACTACCCTGATCTATTACTTGATTGAGTTTGGGCTCATTTGGAGCATTCTTCCATCGTGGCCGAATTATTGAGGGCTTCAGTCCCCACTTGGAGCATGGCACTCTCTAGTTGGAGGGTTTGACATTCAGATCTACTTGGTACTAGTATTCATTACTTATCCAGCCTTTAGAGGCTTCTTTTGTATTGTCGGGAGCATTTTGTAGCAGCTCATATCTATTGTTTGTACGGCCATCTAAGGTTTATGCCAGATCGACCATCTATTGTATTGATCCTACATTGCTTATAATAAAAGGGTCAGATCTTTGCTTGTGCTTCTATATTTTGAATGTATGATTATCTTCATGTGTTGAATGAATCTTGTATGCACTTAATAACTCAATAAACACCCGCACATCAACAAACCAGTGGTAGTTAGTGATTCCATGCCAGAGTTGGGCTTGGGATCATTACAGTGGTATCAAAGCTTCGATCCCCCCAAACCTGTGGAAGGATCAATGCATACAGAGGTACAATGGTGCTCTCATGGGTAGAAGGACGAAACTGAGCAGTGAAACAGAGGCCGAAATGGAAGGATCAGGGGATGACCATGAGTCTCTAGGCTTGGCTCGCATAGCAGTAGAATTTGACAAGTTCCATCAATTCTTCAATCGTATGGAAAGCACATTGGTCTGACACTTGGATGAGTACTATGAAACCAACAGAAGGGGACAAGCCAAACTCTCTGAAACCTTGAAGAGGGTTGATGAAAACCTGCATATAATGAACAAGAATCAATCCAAGCTAAATGAACTTCTAACGCAAGTGACTCATCAAGGGAGGAACTTGGATACATACAGGAACAAGGAGGCTGGTGGATTCAGGGAAATCCACGAGGAGATCAGATATAATCTGGAGAAAGTAGTTAGATCCGAAGGAAGTCTGGATGGAGACACAACCCAGGGTCAGATGGGTAGCAGGGCCAATCAGAGATGATACATACCTGCGTTCACAGATGATCATCTTGGTCGACATTCAGGTAGCAGAGCTAACCCTAGACCTTACATGCCCACATTCACAGATGAGCAAGGGCAATAGGAACAGGTAGAAGAATTTGTGGAACAAATGGAAAGGAGTGCCAAAGAATACTACAGTTTGGATATGAAGGTACAAAGACAAATGTCCCTAGATCAGTATTGCCAACTTAGGTTCAGAAATCAACCTAGGACAAACCACAGGGGTAGTTTTGAGTTTGAACGTAGAACAGGGAAGATAGAAATTCCATACTTTGATGGGACGACCAATATGACGGCACAATCTTGGGTACAAAAGCTGGATACCTATTTACAACTCAACCCCATGAAGAAAATAGAGGCCATCAAGTTTGCCACTATGTATTTGGATGGCAAGGCTCACGACTGGTGGTATCATGGACTCACCACACTCAGCCACAATCAGATAATGTCCTATACATAATTCACTCAGAGGCTCATTGATAGATTTGATCAAGGAGACCCTGAGTTACATTTCTGGGAGCTCACCCAACTCAAACAAACAGGTATGACTGAATCATACATTGATGAATTTCAGAGGTTGGCAGTGATGGTGCAAGATATGTCCCTGACCAGGCTCATGATGCTTTTCACAGAAGGGTTGATGGAACCTCTGAAGGGTTGGGTAAAGGCCTTCAAGCCTACCAGCCTACAAGAGGACATTTGGAAGACGAGGGATTTGGGTCCAGCTGCTAAACCTAAATTCATACCCAGACCACCTCTCAACAATGGTGGAAGAGATCAAAGGTCTCCAATAAACCAGGGGGGATGTGACCCTAAGGGTTTTGACAAAGGCCATGGAAGAATAGATGACAACAATAGGAGATAACTGAGGAGGAAGCAACTCTGCTTCACATGCAAGGAACCATGGAACCTATCACACAAGTGCATGGGACGTGGTTAGGTGCACTACATTGAGGTCACTTCAGACAATGAAGAGGAAGATGAGATTGGCCAGATACAGAACATGGAGGCAGAAACCACTGAGGCAGTAGAGGAGGAATAGACCATGGGACAGGATAGTATGGCCACCTTGGCATCTATCTGTGGGATACCCAAGTATAACACCTTCCGAATGAGAGGGGTCTTGTAGGGCCAAAGAGTTTCGGTCTTGATTGATGGAGGAGCTTCCCACAACTTCATTGATGCAGCATTATTGAAGAGGAGGCACATACCTACAGTAGAATTTGAAGTATTCAAAGTGGAGGTTGCAGGAGGAAGCACTATACCCTGTGATAGATATATTATGGGCATGAAGCTTACCTTGGGTAGGCACGAGCTGATACAGGACGTCTATGTCATGGACCTTCCGGACACCAACATCATCCTGGGGGTTCAGTGTTTCAACACATTGGGGCCTATCACCACCAACTACAAAATGATGGAAATGTCATTCATAGAGGAAGGTGGACGAAAGGTAGTACTGAGGGGTATGATAGGGAATGCTGTAAAGGTAGTCACGGCCAAGAGGATGGAGGCCATCTTCCAGAGGGACGAGATAGTATACGCAGTGGAATGCAAGATTGTGACACGTGTGGATGAACAGGGCAAGGTTCACTACACTCCAGAGATCAAATAAATCCTTGACAGACACCACAAGGTGTTTGGGCCTATTCCTCCAGGGGTACCACCAGATAGGGGGTTTGAGAAAATTATTGAGCTAGAAGAAGGGGCCAAACCAGTTATCACCACACCATACAGACACCCCATGAAGTACAAAGATGAGATAGAGAAGGCCATCAAGGAACTTCTGGACATGGGGCACATCAGGCCCAACAACAACCCTTTTTCTTCTTCAGTAATACTGGTGAAGAAGAAAGATGACACTATGAGAATGTGCATTGACTTCAGGGATTTGAACAAAAAGACCATAAAAAATAGGTACGCGATACCCAGGATTGATGAACTATTGGATGAACTGCATGGGGCCATCTACTTCATGAAGATTGATCTTTGCTCTAGTTATCATCAGATCAAGATGAGGGAGGAAGACATCTCAAAAACCGCTTTTAGATGTCACTACGACCATTATGATTTTTTGGTGATGCCCTTTGGTTTACCAATGCCCCTGCTACATTCCAATCATGTATGAACCAGGTGTTCAACAAGCAGCTGAGGAAGTACCTGTTGGTATTTTTTGATGACTTGCTTATCTACAGCAAGACGTGGGAGGAGCATTTCAGGCATGTGGATCAAATTTTGTCAATCATGGAGGAATAGTCACTGTATGCTAAGGAGTCCAAATGTGAGTTTGAAATGACAGAGGTCCTCTATTTAGGACACATCATCGGGGAAAAGGGGGTACAGGTACATCAGGAGAAAATACAAGCCATCATGGAATGGCCTACTCCTAAGACACTCACCGAATTGAGAGGATTTCTGGGTATGTGCACGTATTACAGGAAATTTGTCAAAGGATTTTCTCAACTGTGTGCACCCTTGACCGATTTGACTAAGAAAGGAGCCTTCAAGTGGGATGAGGAGGCTCAAATAACGATGGATAAGATGAAGGAAGTGATGAGTACATGCCCAGTCTTAGCCCTTCCAGATTTCAGTCTTCCTTTTACCTTGGAATGTGATGCCTCCGGGGAAGGAATAGGGGTCGTACTGAAGCAAAAGAGGCACCCTCTTGCCTATGAGAGTCGGAAGCTCAGGGGTCCCAAACTACTCTACAACATTTATGACAAAGAAATGCTGGCTATCATGCATGCACTAGCTAAATTCCGGCAATACTTGGTCGGTTCCAGGTTTGTGGTCAAGTCAGATCATAACAGTCTCAAATATCTATTGGAACAGAAGGACTTGAACGAGAGGCAACAAAAATGGGTAATAAGAATATAGGCCTATGACTTTGATATTGAGTTTGTCAAGGGGAAGAACAATGTGGTGGCTGATGCCTTATCTAGGAGGCCATCCATCTTTGCCATAACAGGGGTAACAATTGACTGGAAAGACCATCTGGTGATGGAGTATGTAGAGGATCAGTTTGCATGCCAGCTACTGGACAGACAGGTACAAGATGAATATTTCAAGGTTATGAATGACCTCATCTACTACAAAGACTGAATCTTCCTGGTTCCTGGATCGACATTCAAGGCTAAAGTATTGTAGGCGTGCCATGACTCACCAATGGTAGGACATCAGGGGATCAGCAAGACGTACAGGCAGGTGAGAGAAAGATTCTCTTGGAAGGGTCTCAAGGAGGATGTGATTAAGCACGTCAAAGAGTGTGCTACATGTTAGGCAAACAAGGATGAGCACACATGCCCAACAGGACTCTTGCAACCCTTTCCCATTCCAGAGCACAAGTGGGAAAGAATATCCATGGATTTCATCACTGGACTGCCAAAGACGCAAGGGAAGGAATGCATATTTGTAGTGGTGGAAAGGTTAACAAATTTTGCACATTTCTTTGCCATAGCTACTGACTTCAGTGCAGCACAGGTGGCTGAACTTTTCTTCAGGGAGATTTCCAAGTTGCATGGCCTACCCAAGACCATTGTCAACGATAGGGATAGCAGGTTTATGAGTACTTTCTGGCAGGAGTTATTCAGGTTGGTTGGTACGACCTTGACCCCTAGCACCAACTATCACCCTTAGATGGATGGACAGATAGAGATAGTCAACAAATGGGTGGAGGGATACCTCAGAAACTATGTGGCGGGGCAACAGAAAGCATAGGCCAGATGGTTGCATATGGGAGAGTATTGCTACAACACCACCCAACACATGTCCATTGGCATGTCACCATTCCGAGCCTTGTATAGCTATGATCCTTTATCGTTTGTGGAGATTGCGTTTGGTAACAGCAGGGCACCTATGGTACAGGATTGGATCGATCAAAGCCAAGATATTCTCAGGGAACTGAAGGATCATCTGCAAAGGGCACAAAACCAATAGAAGGTCCAAGCAGACAAGCACCGAGTTGATCGTACCTTTGAGGTTGGCGACTTAGTCTATCTGAGACTGCAACCATACAAGGAGGATTCCATTAAAAGAAGCGGAGCAGAGAAACTGCAGCCACGTTTCTTTGGGCCCTATAGGGTCAACAAAAAGATAGGGGTCATAGCTTATGAGCTGGAGCTTCCACAGGGTAGAAAAATACACAACATCTTCCATGTCTCCTGTCTTAAGAAAGCCCTTGGCCAACACATCAAAATTATTGAGGTATTACCCCCCATGGACGAAGAGGGAAAACTTATTCTAATTATGGAAGAGATATTGGAAATCCGAGAGAAGAGGCTTAGAAACCGAAGCATCAAGGAGTACCTGATCAGGTGGAAGGATTTACCCATTGAGGATGCCACTTGGGAAAAGGAGCATGTGGTTAGAGAAGCAGGTTTGGAATTACTTGAGGACAAGCAATTTCAAGCAGGGGAGACTGTAATGTCCCCCACCTCTTAGAGAGGTGATGAGGAGACTCAGTGGCCAACTAGACTAAAGTTATATTTTTAAGTTGACTTGAGAAAGGAAAATGATAAAATGAGTAAAAGATAACTCAATAAAAGAATAGAAGTTAACCCTGGGAGTTAACCTAACTCAACAGAGAATCATAAGGGAAAAGTATAAGTAAGAGGCTGGGGCGCACCTATGAGGCATTCAGATTTTGGTATATTTCTTGTTAGTGCTCTTGAGCATTCAGTTTGGGGGTTTGCTGTACAAAACCTTGTGAGCAACTCAGTGGTGAAATATCCACTCACCTTGTTCCACATCTTGGTATCAGGGATGAAACATTCCTCCACACCATTCTATTCTCAGCATATTCCCTTCTAGAGCTTCAGAAGATAGCAGGGTCGTACTGTTGGGGAATTTTCAGCAGGGGCACACCATACCCTTGAGGAGGGTTCGATTTAGCCATTTAGGAGGGTGCAACTCTCTTAGAAGATTTTGCATTTGGAGAGGTTTTCCTTGGATGTTGAGCTTGAAACTTCAGGAGGAGGATCCCACTACCTTGATCTATTACTTGATCGATTTTGGGCTCATTTGGAGCATTCTTCCATCGTGGCCGAATTATTGAGGACTTCAGTCCCCACTTGGAGCATGACACTCTCTAGTTGGAGGGTTTGACATTCAGATCTGCTTGGTACTGGTATTCATTACTTATCCAACCTTTAGAGGCTTCTTTTGTATTGTTGGGAGCATTTTGTAGCAGCTCATATCTGTTGTTTGTATGACCATATGAGGTTTATGCTAGATTGACCATCTATTGTATTGATCCTACATTGCTTATAATAAAAGGGTAAGATCTTTGCTTGTGCTTCTATATTTTGAATGTATGATGATCTTCATGTGTTGAATGAATCTTGTATGCACTTAATAACTCAATAAACACCTGCACATCGAAAAACCAGTGGTAGTTAGTGATTCCAAGCTAGAGTTGGGCTTGGGATCATTACATTGACCTCCCATAATTTGGCACACCCAATGAATTTGTCGACTTGCATGCCATAGTCAAACTACATGCTGAACAAGACTCATCGTGGGATGCAGAGATAAAAAAGGTGGAGAACATGGCACCAGGTCAAGTACAACAGTTCATAGAGCACCTGATTAAGGCCCGGACAATGTTACAACATTTAAGTGCTAAATTAATCAAGTATCGGGCATGGGCAGTGGAGATAAAGGAGATCCTTTCGGTCTCGATGGACCAACACAGATTCCTGTATGCCAACACATTCGAGGAACTCTTCGTCAATTTTTCAGAGTATGAGAAGAGTCATCCACTCAAGTGAAACCATTTGATGACTCTTAGAAGTCTGAGAGATGAAAGTGCCTTGTGGCGATGCTTGTTTTACTTAGCTTTCACTTTTGATAGTTATTTTTAGTTAATAATATGTTATAAATAAGAGGATCAACCGGTTAGAAAAGGTCGATGGTTTTTGCAAAGACCCTCATTTTTGGAATTGTAAAGAACTATTTCGGAGCTACCTTAATTGAGAAGTCCTGTTTAGGACCTGAGATAAGTTTTTGTTTTCATCAAAAGCGTGTGTGATTGGATCATAAGGCGAAATTACTTCCGACTTTATCTCGTGAATGAATGCTGTAATGAGTAAGAGTTTCTGAATCTGTTGATAAGTTATCTGATTCAATATTTTTATAATTCTTGCCTCTTATATGTAAACAAATCATTGTGTTAACATGTGATTGGTGATCAGAGCTAAGGAAACTATTTTTTTTTCCATAATTGTTATTTCATGTATGTTCTCCTCTGATAAATTGTATCTCAGTCAGTAGTTGAAATGCCATCAAGTTGATGTATTTTACTTGGCTTGTCATAGGTGTAAGAATCATTGTCTACATGCTTGAGCACAAGGGTTATCCCGAGCTCAACCTTCTTCAAGTCAAGCAATTTCCCCTTTGTTACCCAGTTCATTTATACCAACATTTATCTTGTATCAGTCCCACCTATAAGAGAAAATACAAAAAAGAGACCGTTCAAATTGAAGGAGGAGCTTTCACAAGAAGACATCTTGTCAATCACTATGTAAGGCCCATCAATTAATTGTCCGGATCGCAAGATTTGGAGAACCATTCCACCATTAGAAAATTCAGAGTCTAATTGGGTCTTGGTGGCAGGTTTGGTTCCTACTGTTGAGTTAAAGGGATTTAGTATCCCTCAAAAGGATCCACTGTGTATTCTTTCGTGGTCATAATCTAGCATTTCATATCATGGATCCACAGTGTATTTTTTGGCAACCATGCTCATTCAAATTCTGAGTATGTCTACCTAGGGGATTGGTCTATATATGCTCTCATCCTTGATGTCTAATTGCAGGTACTCACTAGTTCCTTCATCTACAAGCTCCTTCCTTATGCCACTCGTCACCATGAATTTTCGTAATGTATTTCGGCCTTCCATTCCTTTCCTAACCTCACACATTAGGGGACATGTGTTATACTTGTATTTTCCACCATAGGTTGTGAAAGAATGTTATTAGATGTTATGAGGCTAGAATTACATAAATGAGTGAATTTGTCATAATTATTTCACAAGGAAATAATTATTTTGTCACAATTTCATAATTATGTATGAAATAAGAATTATTTCATAATTGAGAATAAACTCATAATTGAAAAGGAAGTTCATAGTGAGTTGGAAAAAGCTCATAATTGAGCATGGAACTTGAGAAAAAATCTCATAATAGAGAAAAAGTTCATAATAGGTTGGCAAAATCTCATAATTAAGCATGAAACTTGTGCATAACTTGTAATTGCTTATTTCGCATGCCATCAAGCCTATCTATGACTTGTAATTTCTTAGTTCACATGCTATCAATATAACCATTATTTGTATCCACCTATCCATGACTTGTATCCACCTAATTCACATGTCATGAAGCCTATCTCCAATCTCTTCTAAAATACTATAAGAAGAGGCCAAATCAAGGAGATGGGGATGAGACTTTTGAGGGTGGTTATGCTATCAGAATAGAGAGAGGAGAATTTTGAGAGTGGTTATGCTTTCAAAATAGAGACAAAAATCTCAAGAGGCTAATGAAGAGCATCGAGAGTTTGGAACTAGGAGGGATGCATCAACATCTAAGGTATATGACTTTATGTAATTTATCTTATGCTATCAATAGATCATTGGTTTTCCCCTTGAATGTGTTTGTATTTCATTTGAAAATATTTGGATCTAATCTCGTGATTATTAGATCAAGATAGATCTATTAGATTTGAATTTTCTAACACTAGAAGAATAGTACATCAGTAGTTGTTTGTCTCCTTGTGTGCAGGAAGAAGATTGTAGGAGCTGGAGCTAGATATCGAGACCTACATCATCTAGATACATGAGGACAACTATCGTTCGAAAGGTATGTTCAACATCCATCTTGGTTAAAAGGAAATAAATCTAATTAGATCTAGGGAGAACCATGGGAATCTAAAATCTCTTATGTCTTGGATCAAGGTAAGACCCAAGGGATATCTTGTTGTCCAACCAGTGATATCCCCATGAGACTTTGTCCCATAACACCACCCCATATCTCCCTAAATCTCTCTCTCTCTCTCTCTCTCTCTCATCTCCCTTTGTCCCTCCCTCCCTCCCCCATTCTCCCTCCCTCTCTCTCCCCCCCGCCTTTGCCCCTCTCTCACTCTTTCCCTATCTCTCTTTCTCTCCTCCACCCTCCCCCCTCTCTCTCTCCTTGCCTTCCGATCTCCTTCTTTCCCTCTCTAACCCCCCATCTCTCTCCCTATACCCTATCCCCTCCCTCTCTCTCTCTCCCTCCCTCCCTCTATCTCCCCCCCTCTCTATTATGCTCTATCTCCCACTCTCTTGAGAGAGAGAGATTGACAGAGGAGGAGAGACTGAGATAGGGGGAGAGAGAGAGGGGGGGG
>ML817301.1:25216-36639 GCA_009831015.1 Picea engelmannii
ATGAAATTTTCTAAGGATTTATTCTTATTGTAAAATGATTTTTTTGTTTTTTATTTTATTAATTCTTAAAATGCTAATTATAAAATGTTTGGTAATATTTTTGTAAAAGTATTTATATTTCTAAATATTTTATAAAATTTTGGTGATTTTATAGAATTTTTTTTTTTTTGTTTGTTAATTTGTGCGGGACCTATTGGCTACATGATTGACCTGTGGCTTGAGAAACCGTGACTTAGGGGCATGTAAGCCGTCAAAATCACCCGGGGATCGCACCTGGCCTGAGCCACACCAACCCTTAACATGGTTGGATTTTTTGTCCCCCCAGGTTTCGAACCGGTGACTTTAACAACATGGAGTGGCTTAACAACACACTCCGTCACCGACTGTCCTACACCTTGGGGACTTTTATAGTAAATTATTTTTATTCTATTAAATTTTGGCTAATTATTTTAGAATAATGGAAATTAGTGATTTTTTTTGAGTAAAAAAAAGGAAAATGAATCCATGAACAAAAT
Organism: Picea engelmannii; assembly: GCA_009831015.1. Classification (NCBI taxonomy): domain Eukaryota; kingdom Viridiplantae; phylum Streptophyta; class Pinopsida; order Pinales; family Pinaceae; genus Picea; species Picea engelmannii. Next base: position 25,732 of record ML817301.1, read on the forward strand.
TTAAATCTTAAAATTCTCCAAAATATTGCCTTATTGAAAAACAAAAAATGTTTTTTTGATTGTAAGAATGAGATGTCCAATAATAATATATGGGAATGAAAAATTCTATGTATATAGAAAATAATAAGTGTAAATATAAAAAACAATGTACATAAAATGATCTCTGTTTTTTTCTACCACACGACTTATTTTAATTTTGAATCTTTGTTGATGTAAACAATAAAGAAAATGTGAAATTTTAGAAAAACAACAAAATCAAAATCCTTTGTAGAACCATAACACAAGTTGATTAATGCATCAATTGAAACCTCAAATAAGTTTTCTTTTTCACTAGGGAAAATAGGCAAGGTAAACCCACCAATACTTCCCCACGTTTGTGGATGGTAAGGGTGCTAAACCGTAACCCTAGGGATACAAGGCTTGAACTCATGACCTCCCCCCGTACCGAAGGAGTGTGCACACATCTCACCTATTGTGCTATCCCATGGGGCTAAAACCTCAAATAAGTTAATGATGAATACATGTTATGGATGATTTTAGGGGTTAAATTTCTCTCATGGGCTATTTTTCCATGGTTTTTCCAAAAATGAGATTCGCTATTTTAAAAATGATTCACCCAAATTCTATAAGATAAAATTATTTTACCTTAAAAATCACCCAAATCTTATAAAAAATATATAAAATCCTTAGAAATTTGAATATTTTTACAAAAATATTTTCGAACATTTATAGTTGGCATATGAAGGATTAGTAAGATTCGCCAAGGTTTCTACATTTTAAAATAAATTTCCATCCTTAAAATCATCCCTGATACATGTAAACTCTATTAGAGCAACCTCCAAAACATATTTTTATACTTGCAACAAACACAACTCTCTAGAAACATGAAGTCGAATGGATCATTAACTAGCAAATGCCCTGGATGGTGCAAAGGAACACTCTAAATATGAGAAGAGGATGAATGTAGTTGACTAAAATAGATTGTAAGTAGATGGATAACATGTAAGTGTAGTGTAGTATGGAATGATATGACAACACATGAAGCTTCAAACAATAAGGAAAAAAAAAGATTTTGGGGTTTTATATTCGAGGATAGGTAATTGATTATGGTGACATATAAATTAATAACAAAATGATTACATATATATGCATAAAAATTTACATGTCAAATTAGACAAAAAAAAAAAAATTCTAAAAATATCTACTACATAAATTCATTTAATAGTATTCTAAAAATTAATGGAAAGATGATATACAACATCCAAAACATCATTACATTAGTTACTTCTATGAGAAATTTAGATTTGTGTGCTTGAGAATGAGAGAAGGACAATTGTATAGGGAACTTGTAGGGTTCCAGGGTAAGTTTTTGTTTTCTAGATATATGTTTTTTCTAAGCTATTATTACAACACAATAGCCTTCCTTTTACCTACCAATGTATGTAAGGAAATTATATAATATCTAGGTTCCACATTTAGCTTTTCCCATTCTCTTCTCTAGATGATTAGATGGATTGGAATTTTTTTACTATGGAGGTTTAGGATTTAATTATTTAGTTTCTTTGGGGTTTTATTGTGCATAAATTTCTCGAATATTTACTAAACACCTATCATAACATTTTCATCTACACTTTATAGAATTTCTAAGCGACATGTATACAATAATTCCATTTTTACAACAGTAGAATAATTAATTAAAGATAAGGCCTTAAAAAAACCATATTTACATATATTTTAATGGTCTATGTAAAGTTAGAATGCCATCACACTTGGCTTCCAAAAGTGTCTATGAAGGTGGTATTATTGGAGACAATTTAAGAAAATTAAGATACAAGGGTTGGTGTTATACACACTTTCATATATACACAGAGATAAAATAGAGGAAAATACAGAATGAAAATGATAAATTTACAAACATATATCAAGGTGTTAGTATTTAAAGTTTTGAAGATAGAGATGAGAAATTATTCATTCATAATTAATAATTTCATAATAGAAAATGCATATTTAATACTTCTGTGAGACTGCCAAAATTAAAATGTATATGTCAAAGTGTCAAAATTATAGAACTTGAGCACAAGTACCCCCCCGAACTAGGGATAAAAAGCATAAGCACAACCTGAACTAGATGCAAATGAAAAATAACTACAAGAAGTAGTCATTGTTTCATATTTAACAATATAACTTCAAGTTTAAAAAACCCCTAAAATGACAGTTTCCTAAAAAAATTGGCTTTTTGAAGGGGAAAGCCACATGACTTGAACTCGAGAAAAAATCTACAAGTTAAGGAAAATTGAAGAGCGAGAGTATGAATTAAAGTAGGGAAATTGTTACACCTTGTTTTCCTCAGTATGTAAATATATCACTAAATGTCACCATGAGTCATGGCTAGTATATTTAACATTTTGGACCTTTATGAACAATTAAAATGATAAAATGCATTTTGATGATAATTAAAAGAAGATTGCCGATGGGTGGAGCATATACACAAAAGATGATGCCATGAGAGGGAATGGTGAGGGGGAACCCTTACTAGTCGAGATGACCCTTGCCAGGGAATTAAGATATTCAAACCCATAAATGTCCTTTGTCCCAAAAGATTTATTTACCAATCAAGTTGGTGGTTGGGTGTTCCTCCTCAGAAATCAATGAGAGAATGGGTGGAGTACCCATCTGGAAGTTTTAGATCCAACTCACGAATTTGGAGGATTTGACCACGAAATCTTGTTGGAGAAGGAAAGAAAATGAGGAAAATCATGAACAAAGGAGAGAGGACACACATAGATGAGTATGGGGACAAAATATGAGTGAAGAAGAGTGTGTGAAACTCTATGGTTCTTAGCAAAACAAAGAAAAGTCAAGTTCTATGTGTTATGAGTAAGAAAATAGCAAATACATTCTCTAAATCAAGTTGATAAACGAGGATGTGAACTTTGAGTATTTACCTGTGCAAGATAACTGTTGTGACTCTTTGAGTCAAGAACATGCCTATTTGCTTGGTGGGATTGGAGTTTTATCTGGTTAAATTTTGTTGGTGAAGGAGAGTGGCCTTCATTTTTTTACCTCTGTTATTGAGTGAGAATTTTTCTTTATGACATCATCTTTTGCCTCAGTGGTGGCTAGCTCATAATAAATAAAAGATAGTTGTGCCTATGGTTGGGTGGAAAGAGGCTAACCCATCAACAGTTTCCAATCTACTTTTAAATATCAAATAAGTGTTTCAATAATTTTCATATGCCAAGATAAGTTTCTTAATGCTATGGAATTTATGTTATGGTTTTATGAAGAATTGATATTTGGTTCAAGTAGTGAAATCTATTGCTTCATATGCCTGGCTGATTGTAAAATTTGAAGAGAGTTGTGTAAACATATGCTATGTTGTTTTCCTATGACCGTTTCTACTTTTATAGACTGCTGTAAGAAATTACTTGTAACTCTAAGTAATAACAAAGTGCTGGTTGGGAATTTGCGACCCATTTGTGCGAATATAATTCACGGGTTAGTAGTGAATACTAAGTTATCTAAGTCTTCATAGAAAATCTGAAGTTAAGAATGTTTAATCTATATTAAATGAATACTGTTCTATATAATAATAAAGTTATGGATCGATTCTGGGAGGTGACCTGTCCCTAGTTAAAGATCAAGCCTTAGGAGCTTCTTGGAAGGTTTAGTTGAATGATAATATTATGTGGAAGTATGGGTAAAATCCGTTAGCTTCCAACCAACATATGAGCATGATGAGCATGACAAAAGGGAGTTTTGGAATGAAAGATTGACCATGACTTTGTTATCATAAGCTTAGGCAAATTAGTAGAAAGGATAAGGCATTTTAACACGAGGAATGAGAAAAATAAAATGAAATTAAGAATTATGTGTTTTGTATTTAAATTATGTCTTATTAATACATAACAAGAATGGAATTCTTACTTGGATTTTCTCAGTAAAATTGTTTTCAAAGGGAAAGACTTGAAATGGTGGTTGTTCCCTAAATAGTAGTAAATATTTGCATGAAAATAGGTGGGAAGTAAGTTTTGGTAAAAACATAGTTTTTATTATGGAAAGTTTTATTTCCAAGAGATTTAATTTCCTAGAAAGAAAACCCAAATAATTAATTACATGTGTTTAAATATATTTTAATTCATTTTTTGAGCAAGATTTGCTTGGTAACTCCTGGTAATTTTCCCAAATTTACTAATTATTGTCTTAATAGTTGAATATTAAGAAAAGGAAACTCTTATATTAAAAGCTATGAAATATTATTCATGTACTCAAGAAGTGGAGAAGCTTAAAATTTCTTCTTCTCGGCAAAATGTTAATTTTGTTAAATTGATCAATCATGAAAATTTGGACTAGGCAGAGGTTACCTTGGAGAAATTGTTGTTAGTAATTTTTTAATAACTGGGAAATTATTTTCCATTCTCTCAACTCTTTTAAAAATGTTAAACCTCATCGAGGTTTTGGGCATCGAGAGAAGGAGGAAGCAAGATACATGAGCTACATGAGATTCTCGGTGGCCGATGAAATGAAATAATAATAATAATACAATATTATTAATATTAAAACCCCACCAGGTTTTCGGGTACTGGAGATGGTGAGAGTAAGGAAAATGTGTTATAATAATATCAACCCCCCACCAGAGTATCGGGTATCGGGAGAATGGAGAAGGGAATGTGTGGTTGGTGAGTGATGGACCTAGGGGCCGATATGGTTGACATAATCCCTTTTTAAATTAATAATATTAAAATATCCCCACCGAGATATCGTATACTAGGTGATGGAAAGGTCAAAGGGTGCATGTGATAAGTGTTTTTCACCCGAGGCGACATAAAATAAATAATAATATTTTATTTCCCCACAAGGTTATCGCGCACTGGGAAATGGAAAGGCCAAGATGCGTGTGATAAGCATTACATGCGGGCCGAATATTATAATATGGAGTCTCCACCAGGATATCAGGTACCGGGAGTTTGAACCCTAAAGGTTCGAATGAAAAGTGAAATACCCGGAGGTTGGTATAAACATAATGTAAATTATTATAATAATCCTTGGTGCATTAATTAATTAAAATAATAATTATTAATTCCTCTACCGGGAGACCGAATCTTGAGAAAAGAGTAAGAAGGTAGGTTTTGCATTTAATATGTCGGGGGTAAAGTAACTCCTCAGTATTTATCAGGCCGGTAAATTAGACTAAGTAAAAAAGTCATTACCTCAGATATTACATTAATGAGGATTAATAACATTAATGAGGATTAATTAACATTAATGTAGATTAAATAAATAAAATCCTAAGGCATGAGATTATAAATTCATGATTAATTAACCTAATAATATTATTAGTCGTGAAGGGGTCCGGTCCACTTGTTCCACGTGTCAATCCAGATAACGGGTCCAGATTGGGCCACATGTCCAGGGTGCTAGTTGGACTACCGACATATCGCCCATCGAGAGGTTGTGATGTGGTGGTGTTGGAATAGGCCGATACCTGGTAGACCCATATTGACATGTCGGGTATTGACTGAGTGTAAGTCAAGTGGTGTTGGAATGGACTGATACCCAGTAGGCCGATATCAACATGTCAAGTATTGACATAAATAAGTTAGGGAGGTGTTGAAAGAGGAGCGGTCGAGGGCCAACATGCTGGGGGCCCCTATGGATAAATTATCACGTGGGTGCCATGTTATTATCCACATCAAAAACCATGTATGCATCAATTAGACCATGTAGATTCCATGTGGGTGCCACGTGGGCATGAGAGGGTTTTGGAAATAAGGCCTGAACTTTAGGAGGCCATAAATTTTGATCCAAAGCTCAGATTTGAGCATAATTACAATCATTTGCAAGATCGTGATGACCATAAGACACTTGAATCCTTGAGAAGAGGCTTCATGATGGCTAAGGAAAAAAAATATTTTGATAACCCACCCCTTTTAGAGAACCTAAGGGGCAAGTAGGTTACATAAATACTCATGAAAAACCATAAAAAATTTTCATCAATTAGACACACACATTGACACTTTGGAATGTCTCTAAATGAGGCTTCTTAATTTTCATAGAATGAAAACCTTCAAGTATTTGAAAGAGGAAACAACGAGCACACCATTGGGTAGGTTTCTAAGAATTATGGTAGAATACCTAGCATACGATCCCTATACGCCCTTGCACTTTATTTTGGCTAACAACACTTTCCAAGAACGACCACATGCCCCAAATTACATCCACTGAGTGATTAATTACTTAGGTACCATGAGAGAAGATGAGATCATGTTTCCCAATGCCCCTGACACTAAGGGAATTTCTAGAATTGAAGCAAGGTTGTTTTGGAGATGAGAAATGATTTAGTGAATTCACATGTGCTAAAGTATATAAAATATGATATTGAAAATACCACAATCACTGCTAACACTCTACTATATATTCTAGTGATACCTTATTCCTTCAATATGCTACTCATCATATCCATGACTCCTAGAGATTCTTAGAGCTATGATGCCTGACTCATTTGAAGCGTTTCCTTCACTATGTCTAATGGATGTAGACATATGTATGTGAATTCACCCACCATACCTCCTGTGCAAACCTTGAACATTTCTCTCTCCGTCATCAACAACTTATATTTCTGGAGCTATCCCAAGATGCCATTTTTATACACTAGGGCATCATAGATGGGAACTAACAAGGGTTTCCTATTCAGAGTCGAAAAGTTGCAAAATATATTATTGTAGCCAACGAGGGTAAGGCATGAAGGGTTTCAACATAGTACTAACATAAATGGATGTTGGGTAAGTCTTTGATGGTCATCTAACAATATGGGCAAATATGGTGCAACAAACGTCCCATTGGATGACATAAACTCCACAAATAAAATTTCTTACAACATAATAACACCCATAATTTAAAAATAGTGAAATCAATGATAAGTAGATGACGTTGCCATATAAATAGAAACACATGTTTACGAAACTTTTTCTATAGTGTTAGTTTGAATAATTTAAAAAATATAAATTTCCCTTCAATGCAGTGAAATATTAAAAAAACACGTGGAGAAAGTGTATGATTGTTGGAATACCACTAGTGGTGTATGCATTTAATTATAAAAATAATTTTGTGAAAACTAGTATGCATGATGAGGATGGAGCTTGATGTTAAGGTTTCAAAAAACAAGTTTGTCTTTCCTGTGTGAAATCCATGACTTTGTTGTGTTCATAGTTTACCCAATTCCTTTCCAAATTCCAATAAACTATGATCAGATTGTTGGTTGTGGAGCTTGATTATCTTCCTGATTCAGAGGTCTTTGTTTTCAGCCATGTTTATAACCCATGAAGACTTTACACCCTAGAATAATGTACACTCATCCACGCAGGGGAGTGCAAGGGGGGTTACCCCCCCTGCGGGGTCCGGTGGCAAGCAGACCCCCGACGGGGGTTCGGGGGAAAATCCCCTGAAGGAAAAAGTGCCTTGTAAATGTATATTGTAATTTCATTGTAAATCTAGACCATTCATTATAAGGTCGCAGATATGATGGTATAAGTTATGTTAGGGTTTTTTTCCCTAGAAGGCAACCCTCTTTTATGAGGGAAATGTATTGCGGTTATGCATCATGGTGAATATTGTATTCTAAGATAGGAGACTGTGAGAGAAAGAAGAGTAAGTTACAACAGGTTTGCTGTAGGTTTTATCCCTTCATTTGTTGGATAATAATAAAGGAAGGACCCAAAAATTTATCTGGTGGACGTATCCCACACTGGGTGAACCACATATATCTATGTCTCTATTATATTGTGTATATTCTGTGTTTTATTTCCGCATTTGTTTTATTTATTTCTCCGCGATCCTATTTTTCTAACAACTGGTATCAGAGAAAAAGGTAACTCGCAGGAAAAGAGGGTTCCTAGTTTGTGTGGGAGCAATGGTGGAAGATGGAAAGTTTAGGGTCGAGAAATTTAATGACCAAAACTACTAGTTATGGAAGATGCAGATGGAAGATTATTTATATCAGAAGGATCTATTCCTACCATTGGACAGAATAGCAAAGAAGCCAACGACTATGAAGGACAAAGAATGGGATATTCTTGACAGAAAGGCTCTAGGAACGATATGGCTAAGCCTGACAACATTGGTGGCTTTCAATATTTCGAAAGACAAGACAATGAAGGATATGATGGATGCATTGGTTAAACTGTATGAAAAACCCTCAGCGTCCAATAAGGTATTTCTAATGAAGAGATTATTTAATATGAAGATTTCAGAAGGTGGGTCTATTGCAGATCATTTAAATGAATTTAATACGGTTACTAATCAACTAAGTTATGTAAAAGTGGACTTTGATGATGAGGTCAGGGCTCTTCTAATCTTGTGCTCATTGCCAGAAAGATGTAACAGCTTGGTCATGGCTGTAAGTAACTCTATCTCTGGTTCAAATACTTTAAAATTTGATGATGTTGTTGGTGTTATCCTTAGTGAGGAAATGCAATGGAAAAGCACATGTGAGACATCGGGTAATGCGTTGAACATGGAGAATAGGGGAATACAAAAGGATAGAGGAAAGGGCTCAGGGAACAACGAGAATTATAGTAAGGGAGGATCCAAATCTAGACTAGAAAAGATAGAGTGCTGGAATTGTGGGAAGAATAGACATCTGAAGAAAGACTGCAGAGCTTCAAAGAAACAAAGAGATGGATGACAAGAGAAAAATCAGGAAGCAAATGTAACAAGTGATGTGTTACAAGATTCTTTGATTCTTTCTGTAGATAATATTTCTGAGTCTTGGGTGGTAGATTCAGGGGTTTCATTTCATGCCACACCCCATAGGAAACATTTTCTAGATTATGTTCAAGGTGATTTTGGACAAGTTCATTTGGGTGATGATGCACCATGAAAAATTGTTGGAATGGGAAAGGTAAAAATAAATCAAAGCAATGGAAACCAATGGTTGTTGAAAGAGGTAACACATGTTCCAGATCTAAGGAAAAATATAATTTCAACAGGTTATTTGGAAAGTGAAGGTTGTATATCCATATTGACAGATAAGGTGTGGAAGGTCACCAAAGGATCATTGGTGATAACAAAAGGAGAGAAGGTAGGTACATTGTATTTATGTATTGGTAATACTGACTCTTCTATCTCTTTAGCTTCTACAAGAGTGGATACAACACTATGGAATCATAGTTTTGGACACATGAGTGAGAAGGGGATGCAGATGCTTCACAAAATAAATTTGTTGCCAGATCTTAAACAAATTGATTTGGACTTTTGTGAGCATTGTGTTTATGGAAAACAAAAAAGAGTCAGATTTCTCAGAGTTGGAAAAGGAAAGAAGAGTGAAAGGTTAGAGCTTGTGCATAAAGATGTATAGGGACCAACTTAGGTATCATTGTAAGTTTTAAACCTGTGAAGTAAAGAAATGGATATATATTCTTAAGCAAAACAAAATTTAATCAATGGCTCATACACATAGTACACAAAGATTTTATACTAGAAACCCTCAACTGAGAAAACCTTTCTTATATTCATATATCGAATTTCACCATTTACCATACAATATATACAATGTTTTTAGGTATTCCATAGATACCAAAACTCTAATCCCTTAATCCGAGATTATTTTAGTAAACCGCTAAAAATAGCAAAAACCGCCCAATTTTTTTTTTTCGGGCTGCTGCCCTGAACCCCGAGCTATCGTCCAGTGCCGAACACTGCGCGTAACTAGGGGGGGCATACCTGCCCCCCCTTGGGACCCCCCTAGGAAAACATCTAACGCACATGAAACAAAGAGCACTACTAGAGGGATCGTCAGACACAATTGTCGAATCTGATGCACCCACACACACACATGCAAAGAATATAACACATACCCAACATTCTCCCACTTGTTGTTTTCTTCACATCTAGGGGTCCAGGGGATTGTATAGTCAAAAATCCAAGGCAAAAATGCCCATTGTTACTCTACACTAGGATAACTTTTCTATGCTCATAGACTTTGTCAATGATTCTTCAACATTCTTCAAAGTGTCAACCTTTTCCAACAACACCTTCTTTTCCTCAACCATGTCTCTCACAAAGTGATACTAAACATCAATATTCTTTTTCTTCGAATGATAAGCTGGGTTCTTTTCCAGGAATATTGCACTGTGACTGTCACAATCTAATCTCACTACTTGTTTTACCAACCTAATACCTGAACATAATCTTTGTAACCATACTGCTTCCTTGCTTGCATGAGTGGCTACCATGTATTCAACTTATGTAGTTGAGAGTGCCACTACAACCTATCTTTTTCTCATCCAACTGATTCCTCCTCCAAATAGATTAAACACATACCCACTTGTAGATCTTCTGCGATCCATATCTCCAGCCCAGTCTGCATCAACAAATCCATGTATGTTCACCACTCTGTCCAATCTTGGTCTTCCTTGGTAGCACAATCCGTAACTGGTAGTGCCATGAAGATACCTAAAGACCCTCTTTACTGTTGTCCAGTGCTCCTTTCCTGGTTTTGACATATACCTACTCAAAAATCCCACTGCATGTACAATGTCTGGTCTAGTACAGACCATTACATACATCAAACTACCAACTACACTAGCATACAAAACATGGGACATGTCCTCCTCTTCTTCTTGTGTCTTGGGACACTGATCTGTAGATAAATTTACACCTATATGAATAGGAACCTTGACCGGTTTACTTCCATGCATATTAAACCTCTGCAATATTGTCTCAACATATTTTCTCTGATTCAACCAGAGTTTCTTGTTTGCACGATCTCTTTTAATCTCCATTCCCAGAATGAATTTAGAAGCACCAAGATCCTTCATGTCAAATTTGGAGGATAACTGCGATTTCACCTCCTTGATAACATCCATGTTATTTCCTACCAACAACATGTCATCAACATACAAAACTACA
>ML817301.1:45192-85130 GCA_009831015.1 Picea engelmannii
ATATATATATATATATATATATCTAATTTTGTAAATTTCTCTTTATAAAATGAATTTGTTAAGGACATTGAAGACTACCAAGCTGAAATTTTTAAAATTGGAGGGCCTATCCTTATCTCTCACATACACAAGCTCTTCAATTTAACAGTCAAATAGGGCTTCCCTAAACCATGGATGCAAAGTCTCACTGTTCCTATTTTTAAAAATGGGGATAGAGACATTCCCTCTAATTATGGGATCATTATGATTAGCCTGATTTTAGCCAAGCTTTATGGAATTATTTTGGAAAAGAAGATTAGCCTTTGGCTAGAAATTCACGGTAAAAGAGATAAAGGCCAGGTTGGGTTTAGGATATATCATTCAACTGTGGACCATCTTGTTACCTTTAGGGTCATTGCATAGAAGTTCCACAATACTAAAACTAATCTTTTTTGTTGTTTTGTTGACTTTAGAAAAGCTTTTGACATGGTTCCTAGGAAAAACCTTTAGAATAGGTTGGAAGAGATAAATGTGCCTCTCAAGTTGAGGGCTGCCACAAGAAGGATGTATGATAATGTTATTGCTAAGTTTAAAAACATTGAGGGCTAGTCAAAAGAGATCAACTGCAATATTGGAGTCAAACAAGGTTGTCCCTTGTACCCTACCCTTTTTGGCATATAAATTGACAAGTTAGAATATTGCTTGGAAAAGTAGGTTGTGTCGGCCCTACTCTCACTGGTATAGTCAACAATCTTCTTCTTCATGCCCATGATATTGTTCTTATGGCAAGGAGTCCCCATGATCTTAAAAACCAACTAAGAATCCTCAAGGATTTTTGCTCCAATATGGGTATGACTGTTAATACTGTTAAGACTAAGGTCATGATTATTAAATCTAATAAGATCACTTATGATACTTTCATATATGACAACAACAACTTGGAGGAAGTGACTTCATACAAATATCTTGGAATTGATATTCACCATAATCTCAATTGGAATTATAGCATTGAGAAAGGGATTATTGGGGGATGTAAAGCTTATTATTTGAGACTCTTGTTACACATGTTATTATTTATGGATGTGAAGTATGAGGCTTTAGTATCTCTCGTGAATCTCGGAGAAAGATAGAGAAAATACAAAAGAATTTTATAACCTATAATCTCAAAATTAAAGGAAATACACCCTATCCCATCCTCCTCTTAGAAACAAGCCTCTCCCTCATTGAGAGCATGACTATGACTAGATACCTAATGTATAAAAACAAGTTAAACAACATGGAAGAAAAGGGGCTTCCTAAAATTACTTCAAAATTGAGTCATAACCACCATCGACTCAAGCGAGGATGGCATAAAGATGCCCGATCTTGGCTAAACTATTGGGGAATCATGGAAGACACCATTTTGTAGAATAAAAATACTATTAAAAAAATCTTCATATCAAAATTTAAGGATAAAATGTGGTGTGATAAAGAGTTAGAGGAAAAAAAATTAAGGTGTTATAAGGATGTAATCAACCCTAATCTAGAGGATCAAAATTATCTATCTGTTTTGCCAAGTGTAAAAAATAAAATAAGCATTGCTAAGATAAGAACAAATTCTCATGAGCTCCATAGTGAAACTGGGCGTTGGTCAATTCCTAAAATGCCATGGGATGAAAGGGTGTGTCACCTTTGTGACACTAAGAAGGATGAAGATGGAAAACACTTTCTCTTAGATTTTCTAGCCTATACCCATATTAGATCTCATTTTCAAAATATTTGTCACACTACCAACCTTCCTAACCTCTTATGGTGATCTTGGAAAGCTTATTTTAATGCTTTTCGAGCACACAAACAAAATTCTAAAGAATCACAAGTAATCACTTACCCCCTTAAAGTCTGATAAACTAATTGGTTTTAGTGGAGGTTAATCATCATCATCATTATTAAATTTATCTAATTTTATAAATTTCTCTTTATAAAATGAATCTATATATTATTTTAAAAATTTAATATGAAATTTTAATTTATTTACAAGGAAAAAAAAATGAAATTTAAAATATTAAATGAGAAAAATAAGTTAAAATTTTAATTATTAAATTAGAAAATGAAATTAAAATTTTAAATATTGAAAATAGTCGTGAGATAAGAATCACGCATTATAAGAATCCTTAAATTCAAGGACGCATTATAAAGTCAATCTTATTAATTTATATTGTTTTAAAATTTTAATATTAATTTTTAATTTATTTACAAAATATTAAATTAAATTAGAAGAAGAAGTTAAATTTTAAATATTGAAAATAGTTTTGAGATAAAAATCTTTAAATTAAAGGATGCATTTTATTGTTTTATCATGATGATGATAAACATTTAGTAAGATCGAATTGATTTATCAAACCTTAAATAAAAAATATAAAAAACAAAATATGTATTGGTAAAATATGTTATTTAAAAAATTTAATATTAAATTTTAATTTTTTTATAAGAAAAAAAGTTGAAATTAAAAATATTAAATGAGAAAAATAAGTTAAAATTTTAATTATTAAATTAGAAAATGAAATTAAAATTTTAAATATTGAAAATAGTAATGAGATAACAATCCTTAAATTCAAAGACGAAATATATATTGTTTTAAAAATTTAATATTAAATTTTAATTTATTTACAAAATATTAAATTAAATTAGAAGAAGAAGTTAAATTTTAAATATTGAAAATAGTATTGAGATAAGAATTTTTAAATTTAAGGATATATTTTATTGTTTTATGATGATGATTATTCTTTACTAATATCAAATTGGTTTATCAAAACTTAAATAAAAAATATAAGAAACAAAATATATACTCATAGATGTAGACTTTTAATAAAAAATAATAGTAAAAGATTTTAGGTGTGAATTTTTAATAAAAAATAATAGAAAAGGAACAAAGATTTGATATAATTTCTATGAATTGATTTTTTGGTCAATAATTTTGTAATCAAAATATGTTTAAGTTATTTTTAAAATATTTTTTTTTTAATTTTATTTTTTTTAAATTGATAAATTTGTATGTGAGGTTTTTTTTAATTTGTTTAAATGAATAATAGATTTTAAATTGATATAGATATGTGAATTTTAATTTTGATATTCTAGTTTGTATCAAAACAATTTTCTATTTCATTTTGTTTTATTAGAAATGTAGTTATATGTCAAATATTGACATACTTTTTTGTGTGTTGTTTCTCAAATAATAAGTTGTGAAGTAGCTTTTTAGTGCATTATTGTAATAATTGGGTATTTTTTTTCTAAACTTTATTTTAAATAATTTGAAAATTTTTAAACTCATATTTTTTAATTCAAAAATGTTTTCAATAAATAGTAAAAGAGTCATGTTACAACACAAAAGATGAATTGTCATAATCATATTGAGCATTACAATTCCAAAGTAACCTAGTTTATTATCATTAAAACTATTGTGCTACATTACCATTAAGATGTGATCCTAATATATTATGTATATATTTTAATGTGAATCTATCCCAACAATCAATATATTAAATCGTAAATCTATTAAACACCAAGATTAAGTAAAAAAGTTCATATTAACTTTTGATTTATCGATATTTTAAAGATAGATCTAAAACCTCCTTGATCAAGCTTGTTTCTTTCTTTAAAATTAGAAATAAATCTTTTGTAATGTTGTACTTAAAAAAACTTTATGTATAACTGTTAATATTCATTATATGGGGTGGCAGACAGGAGAGGGGCTCTCTTTAGCCTTAGGGGGGCAATCATTCTCACTTTTGAATGGAGTCTTAGGGAAATGACAAATAATAAAGAAGAATCATATGATCTTTATCAAAGGCTTAAGCTCGCCGCCATGCAACAAATCTCCAAAGTCACAGTTTTGGGAAACACTAGCCTTATTATCAAGCATATGGTCTCAAAATCATTCCCAATGGATGCTAGCTCAACCTCCATTTTAGCTCAAGTTTGACATGTTAACAAAAAAATTGTGACACCGGTCTAGTTTCATATTCTCCGCGAGAACAATGGGCTAGCTGATAACAAAGCTAACTTTTCTACTAGGAAAAGGTGGGGGGGGGGGTGGGTAATTTATATTTAACCAACATAGACATGAATGTCACATCCCATTAGTTATCTTAGCAATCATTTGGACAAGTGGAACGAGGTTTGGACTACCAGGTACATGCATCAATTACAAGCAGGATACGACTCCCTCTCCCCTGAAACATGTGACATTCATTCTCCATCTAGCTAATGAATACCCTGCTTTGGTTTCACGACTTCGTGGTGGGATAATGGATTATATTGGTAGTCAAGATTGCTTCTGGTTCATTCATCTTTCGTGGGTAGGTGATTTTCTTGACTCCTAGTCATTGGTTCAGGGTCCCCCTCTACCATTTCAAGTTTGGATTCAATATGGGATAGCTCACTCCTCTGGTAGCTCTAAATTCTCAGCTCCTCTTTCACTATTGAAAGTCTAGTTTGTGTTTTCTTAGCTACTCCCTTGTTGGGAAAATTTTGTGGTTTAAGTGTGAATAGTCCGGGCCTCGTAGATTTCTAGTCCACATGTTTGGTAACACCATTGTCAAAATTGGGCTTCTTGTGGAAAATATCGGATCCCCTTCAATCCCATGGTCTCTATAGTTGAGTTTCACCTCTCACAGTTTAGGGTTTTTGGAATATACTCAAAGTTGTTAGCTTGGTAAAGTTTCCCTATTTTGTGGATATAGTTTTATTAGAAAAGGAAAAAATGCATAGGTTTCAACATTTTGAATTTGGCAAGGTGGGAAGTTGTATTAGTGTGTAGCTAATTTGGCTTCTATGATTACTCCTTTTGGATTAGGGTGGAAGTGCATGGGTTTTTGAGAGCTTCTCGACAATCACTTCGCCCTCCAATGACATAAATGACTCCTCAACGACCTCACCTCGACCTTCTGCTCTCAATGTGAAGCCTGGGGTAAAATGGAGCACAACCTAAATCATAAAATTGAGATTATAATGGGCATGTTACTTCAACATAGGACCTAATTGGATACTATAGAGGAGACAGTCAAGCAACTATGTTGCCAATAAGGCTCAGTCCTAATAAGCTCCTAAGAAAAACCTCTTTCTGTTTCTTCCTCTTCTGAACCAACATGAACACAAATCCAATTGGCGCCATCAAACTAGGTCAACTTTCAATAGAGGAATACCCATTTTCCTATTGTTTTCAAAGAGCATATTGATGAAGATTACAAGAATCCGAAACTTAGTCTGCATCTCTAAAATTTAGGAAGTTCTTTTTGTTTTTAGCATGTTTGATGCTCTCATTTTGTTCTAGTTGTACATAGTCCATTTTTTAATGTAATCATTTTAAAGGAATATATGACATATAGAACACCATATTCGCGACATATAATTTGATATTGTAATACTTGTTGTAAGCCACTCCTTCAACCCTTTTTAAATATAAGTATTTTCCAATGTGTTAAAAAAATGTTAATATTTATTATAATATTATTCTCTATATTTGTGAAACCATACAATATTTTGTATCATTTGTTAAGATTAACTAATGAAAAATTGGTTCCACATATTTGGTTTATTATAATTGTTTAATTTTAACTTAGATCATAAATATAAATGTAATTTTATTTTATATAAATTTATTTATTTATATTTTATTTAATTATATATAAGTTATAATTTATTTATATATTTTTATAGATTAGTTTATTTTTTTTTTATGTTATATTTATATGAAATGGGTTTTTATAAATAAAAATATCATTTACTTTTATTTGAAAAAAATAATAATTTATAATTTTTATAAATTTACAATTATATATATATATATATATATATATATATATACAAAGTTGATTTTAAATAGAAAATTATCAAACACATAGTGATCAACAACAATTTTGCATTCAATCATATTTTCCAAAATAAAAGGCTAAGAAATGTAATTAGAGACAGAGACTTAAGCACGACGTCCATCGAAATGATGGACAAGCATAACAATATGATATCAGTATATGCTCTTTGCAGAAATAGTCTGCGTCTCTGAAGTATCGAGCCCCTGAACTCACGACGACCTCCGTGTATTCCATTCTAGAATGGGCGAACACCGTGTGGCCCTGCTTCACCATGGTTTTCGCCAGAAATTGGTCATACTTTCAAACCCTACGATGCCGATCTTTAATGGATTTTATTCTTCTTCGTAATCGAGGGGCCCCGCAACGTCCAATGCTATGATTCTTGAGAGCCTCGGTAGGGAGGATCGTGTGAGGGTATGATGTTGGATTCCATGAGAAACAAAGAGGCGTTGTGGGGGAGGGAGTTTTGTGAGCAGAGGGAGAAGTGGGCTTGGTGTTGGAGGGAATTTCCTAAAACAAATCAGGTGAGACCTTGATGAATATGGCGTTGGCGAGATACTTTGAGCATGGGATTGTGGAGCTATGAGGGCTTGGTGCTGGAGGGAATTTCCTAAAACAAATCAGGGTTGATGAATTTGGCGTTGGCGAGATACTTTGAGCATTAGATTGTGGAGCTGTGAGTATGTTGAAACAACCTTCCATGTTTGAAATTCATTGGCCCAAAGGAGCTCAGTGATAGTTGTATCGTATGTTGTGTACTCGTTCCTGATGTATCCCCATACCCATCCAACCTTGCTTCAAGGTTGTTTGTTCATCCTATTTTTTGACTTTGCAACCAATAGGGTTGACGCCTTGCAGCTTGCATGGAACAATGTTTCTGGTTTTAGGTGAACTCACAATAATAAATGTTGGACTGTATGAACGGATGAGACATCAACAAATTTTTCCTTGCATATATCTGTAATAGGTTATTAGTTCTTATCCCTGGGTTATGTTTTAAATTCTTAGCAAAGCAATGCTATACACAAGTTTAAGAGGGTAAATTACTATACTACTAAATAAGGTTGCAAACAAAAGTAGTTTAAACTTTATTTATGGATCGGGGGAACATTTCAGTTTTCAAGCCTCTCCCAAAGGGTGAAATGTCTGTTATTGTATGGTCATGAATATGGTTTGCATATTAATATACTGTGTAGGGAAATTCAATTGTGTGAAGAAAAACTTTGAACATGGGATAATGTTTCAAAACAATTTCTCATAAATATTAACAAAAACTTCGAACTCTGAGGTCTGCTATGTAATATGAAATGTCTGTTATTGTATGGTCATGAATATAGGTCTGCTATGTAATATGAAATGTCTGTTATTGTATGGTCATGAATATGGTTTGCATATTAATATACTGTGTAGGGAAATTCAATTGTGTGAAGAAAAACTTTGAACATGGGATACGTTTCAAAACAATTTCTCATAAATATTAACAAAAACTTCGAACTCTAAGGTCTGCTATGTAATAGAAAGATTGGATTTCAGAGAAAAACTCGAGCTTCATGTGGATTTCGTAGTCAAATTTGTAGGGCTTCCATTTTTTTATTGTAAAGTATCCAATTCTTCTGCTTGGATGCAACTGGGAGAAGAGGTTAATTAATTCCTTCGTATAAAGTAATGGAGGCATTGATGTCTGTGCAAGTGCAATTGTTGAAAAGAGATATCAGTTTTCCTCAAATTGCTCCAGATTATTGAACTTCTATGGTTTCCTTGGACAAAAAGGGTCCTCAAAGGGTGCTTGTATCATCAAAGTTATACAACTTCTATCTAACATGCTTGAGAAGCAGATTCATAAATAAGAGCAATTTGAGAGTATTACCTCATCCATTTCAATTCAATCATCCATTTCAATTCAATGTAAAATTCCTCCAACTTCTTGTCCTCCATTTCCTTTAAATGTAAAAATATATTTCTTATACCAGCGTGAGAAAGGCACAACATATATTGATTTGTTCTTAACACAACAACTTGTTATGTTTCATAATAGAGTTTGGGCTACCTCTAAATGCACACTCGTCCTTTCAACAAAGAAACTTTCTATGTTGCATAATAGAGTTCGGGATGCCTCTAAATGCATGCTTTTCTTGTCAGCAAAGACATTATCTTTGCAAAAACAAACACAGTTATATCAACTCATCAAGGAAAAAAATGGTGAATTATTTGCTTTTAAAATGTTTAGGGATTTTATTTCATGGTGTTAATATGTTATGCTGCATAATGAAGTTTGGAATGCCGCTAAATGCATGCTTGTTTTGTTAGCAAAGGCATCATATCTAAAAAAAAAGAAAAGAAAGAAACATAGTTATATCTACTCATCAATGAAAATATTATGAATTATTTTCTTTTAAAATGTTTAGGGATTTTATTTCATGGTTTTAATAGAGTAGTCCAGTAGTCTAGTGGTAAGTTTATAAAATACTTTGGTAAGTTTATAAACTGGTTTTGGTTGGCTAACTATAGTTGGGATTGCTAGGGTACTAAAAAGATCACAAGGAACTAGCCAACCATAGGAGTGGTATCCTACCCAAGGGAATCAATGACCCAAAATAAAAATTGACCAAGTTTTCCAAGAGTTCCAATGACCTCTCAGGCCATTGCTTTAAATGTAATAGTTGTTGAGTGAGGTAGGATACCAATGGTTTTTTTATTGTCTTTTATGTTATATTTATATGAAATGGGTGTTAAAGATTCTTTCTTAATATGTTATTATTAATCTTCATTATAACAACAACATAATAAGTATCTTACTGAAAGAAACACAATCACAGAGTACACAAGCATTTATCATGGGAAACCCTCGAGGGGAAGAAAACCCAACAAAACTTCTTTAATATAGATTCAATAACCAAGTACAGTGTCTCTCACAAGAGAGATCTTACCGAACATAAGATCCACTAGAAACCCTAACTAGAACAGAGTAGCGCACCACTTAGACCAAGATAGTACTTCTCCAAGATAAACTTCACCTTTACTAAGATACTCTTCCTTGTAGCTGCGTCACTTCTTCTTGTAGCTGCATCACTCTCAATAGAGAGAGCTTGATGAGTGTGTGTACAAATGAGGTGCTAGGCCTCTTATAAATACAAGTTGTGCCTCCGCAATAATTAGGTCAGGGCCGACCTATCCACTTTATCTTTCTAATTTAATTTTGACTTGTCTAGGCACAATAGGGCCGACTTGTCAATATATATATATATATTATCTTTTACTTTATCCACAAAGGGGATAAGAATATTCTTTGCAATTACACAATATTTTAACACTCCCTATTAACAAGAAGGATAGTATTTATCTTTTGACAGGTCATTGGATGTCATCATCAACTGAACAATATCATCTGGGTAATATCATCAACTGGGTAATCATCATCAACTGGACAACAACATCAACTGGATAACATCATCAATTGGGTAACAACATGCATCAATATAATTCACTTGGTCATCTAGCATCACAATCACTGAATGGTTCTCCATGAATCCATATTAAAGAAGTTTTGTTCTCTTTATCTTCACATAGAAGATACTCTATTTTTCTTTCGTCTTCACGCAGAATATACTTCTTTCTTATCTTCACACAAAATATATGTTATCTTAAACGGAAGATGCCTTATCTTCACACAAAAGATATTCAATGAGTTTTGTCATTCCTTTTATGTTCTCCCTTCTCTTGTAGTTATCTATCTCACCCATCCACTGGGGAGGACTACTACCATAGCTTCACTCCTAGCCATCCCACATGAACCAGAGAAGCTAAGATGCTAGGCTGGGCAAGACTAGACTCCCTTTCCATGATCCACGCAGGATCACGGCACAAACCTCAAGAGCCGACTAACCATTCCACATGGTCAAGGTTTGTGTTCTAGGTTACTCAATCCTTGGCCAGAGGAGGGTATCTTCCCGCTACCCCTTGGAGAAACATCCACATTCCTCTCTATGAGGGTATTCTAGCATGTCCCTAGAGTATCCAAAACTCATCACATGGACAACGGCCAACCTTAGAAAATTTCTCATTCCCCTTCTCTACGAAGGTCTCTTCCTTCTCTACAAAGGTCTCTTCTCTTTTACTTCTTTATGAAGGTCTACCTGTGGGATTTCCCATTCTTTCTCTATGGAGGTCTCTTCTCTTTCTCCTTCTCCACGAAGGTCTAGCTATGGGATCCAAAAAAATCTCTTGTGGTCCAAAATCTTTCCATGGTTTAATACCATGCTACCCATCTGCTGGGCACCATTCATCTACTATATAACATTCATCTTGATCAAAGTATCTCATTACTCATCCATTGAGTAAATTGTTCCATGGACCACTGCTTTCGTAACTGCACCAAATTACGATCCTCCATTTCGAACTCGGAGACATCACTCCCTCTTGCACCAAACTAAGAGCTTCTTTAATTGTGTAACATCTGATAATCATCGTCATTGAAGTTATATTCTGTAATACCCTCAGTGCCTTCTTGAGTTCGAACATTTCTTTCTTTCTTTCTTTATACTAGATCAACCTGCTCCCTCTGCATCTATGAGAATGGTACTGGAACAACCTGCAGTTACCTGCATCTTATCAACTATATCTGAGTATCCATCTTTCTCTTCATCTTGAACATTTTTGTTCTTCATCTTTAGGAGCCTCTTGCTCCTATATAAATACTGGATACTGTCTAATCTTTATTGACTGCCACCATATCATAAGTCCTTCTCATGATGTCTAACTTCTGCAAGTCAAGGCATAAGTTTTTTCTTCTGAGACCTGTAAACTTACTTACAGTATGCTTTCTGAGATATGTCACTTAGCCAACCAGTCAGTAACAATAATCAATAATCAAATAAAACTGTATCATGATTTCTATCAGAATAGTACACATATTTTCTTAAGTAAAACTTGTTCAACCATGTACACATCTGAAACCCTAATCATGAATAAAACTTTTAAACTCTTTTTCACTCTAGCTATGAAATTACCAAAATTTCCCTTACTATAATAACTAAACATATACCTTTGTCACTCTCATGAGTGATCATACCTGAAATAAATATTTTATCTCTTTCTTTATCCTCTTCTTTGACACTTCCTTCATAAATCAGAAAGACGCGCATCATTAAGTGGGATAAAGGAAGATTACAGCTAACACGGGTTTCGAAACCATATCCAATAACTCATCATCATAACCGTAAACCTCATTGAACTCAACTTCTTCTTCAGGTATACCAAGGCCCCACACAAAGTGACTCATGACTTCGGGATTGGCTTCGAGAGGAATCCATCGCTTAGCACCAGGTCTTTCAGACACCTCCATTGTTGAAACTTAATATATAATACCGATAGACACACTATTGATTGTAAACCTCTATATGTTATAAACTCTGCTTCAAGAATGAAAGACAAATGAAAACTGTGCTATGCCTGAGTGCTTTTCGTTTTCCTCGGCTATGTTCTATTCTTTACTATGCATCTAGAAATTTGAAAACCTCGTCATCAATCGACATCTCATGTCGACAAACCGGGCACGAATTGTGCTGAGCTAACCACGGAAGAATGCAGTCGGTATGGTAGATGTGTTTACTCGACATCTCTCTCGCCTCCCCCCCGATTTCAAACTCATCGGTACAGACAACGTAGTGTGACTCAATACACAGATGCTTCTCTACGATCCTTACCATTGGAATTGCGTCAACGACGCTCCTGGACGCAGGCAGAGGCCCGCATCTGCCACCGTCAGAAATTGCTGACTCATCTGCTCCATAATCTCATCCAGTGTATACCTGCGGTTCTGCGGGATGAAGAGTTCAATGTCGCCATCCAAAGGTCCGCGCAACAAAAGCATGTGATCAGAATAGGGCTTCAAGGGCCACGAGATCCGCTCGCGGAACTGCTGTATCGTCCCGCGGGAAGACTCCGCATCACCAGACCTGTGCAGATGGCTCATCAAGGCATGCACGACTTCCACCCAGTGATCAAATTTGAAGGGAAGGTTCTAATTTCTGTGAGAAGGGTATATAATCATGCAACCCTTCTAGAATGAAAAGTTCGTAGAAAAATTGCATTTCAATTGACAATAATAAATTAAGTTCACACTTCATAAAAAAACGTGTTAAATAAAATATTACATTTTTAATAAAAAAAAACTTAGCAGAAAATAAACTTCAGAACTGAAACATGAGGATTTTGTTAAATGCCGAAACTCCAGTTTCAGCATAAAAAAAAATTAGCAGAAAATAAACTTCAGAACTGAAACATGAGGATTTTGTTAAATGCTAAAACTCCAGTTTCAGCATAAAAAAAACTTAGCAGAAAATAAACTTCAGAACTGAAACATGAGGATTTTGTTAAATGCCAAAACTCCAGTTTCAACACAGTATCAGCATAAAAAAAACTTAGTAGAAAATAAACTTCAGAACTGAAACATGAGGATTTTGTTAAATGCCGAAACTCCAGTTTCAACACAGTTTCAGCATAAAAAAAACTTAGCAGAAAATAAACTTCAGAACTGAAACATGAGGATTTTGTTAAATGCTGAAACTCCAGTTTCAGCATTAAAAAAACTTAGCAGAAAATAAACTTCAGAACTGAAACATGAGGATTTTGTTAAATGTCGAAACTCCAATTTCAACACAGTTTCAGCATAAAAAAAACTTAGCAGAAAATAAACTTCAGAACTGAAACATGAAGATTTTGTTAAATGCCGAAACTCCAGTTTCATCACAGTTTCAGCATAAAAAAAACTTAGCAGAAAATAAACTTCAGAACTGAAACATGAGGATTTTGTTAAATGCTGAAACTCCAGTTTCAACACAGTTTCAGCATAAAAAAAACTTAACAGAAAATAAACTTCAGAACTGAAACATGAGGATTTTGTTAAATGCTGAAACTCCAGTTTCAACACAGTTTCAGCACAGTATCAACATAAAAAAAACTTAGCAGAAAATAAACTTCAGAATTGAAACATGAGGATTTTGTTAAATGCCGAAACTCCAGTTTCAGCACAGTTTCAGCATAAAAAAAACTTAGCAGAAAATAAACTTCAGAACTGAAACATGAAGATTTTGTTAAATGCTAAAACTCTAGTTTCAGCACAGTTTCAGCATAAAAAAAACTTAGCAGAAAATAAACTTCAGAGCTGAAACATGAGGATTTTGTTAAATGCCGAAACTCTAGTTTCAACACAGTTTCAGCACAGTATCAACATAAAAAAAACTTAGCAGAAAATAATCTTTAGAACTAAAACATGAGGATTTTGTTAAATGCCGAAACTCCAGTTTCAGCATAAAAAAAACTTAGCAGAAAATAAACTTCAGAACTGAAACATGAGGATTTTGTTAAATGCCGAAACTCCAGTTTCAGCACAGTTTCAGCATTTAACAAAATCCTCATGTTTTAGTTCTGAAGTTTATTTTCTGCTTAGTTTTTTTTTATGCTGAAACTGTGCTGAAACTAGAGTTTCGACATTTAACATTGGCTGAAAAATCAGCGAGACTGGAATTGGGTTGGGGTCTGAAAAGTTAACAAACAACTCATAATGATTACTATTTTCCATTGACGGTTCAGCCTCACCGTTTCAAATGGATCAGAAGATCTAATTTATTGAAAGAAACAACAGGGGTTTACCACTTTCACTTGATTTTTATAAGAGGAAAGTGGAGTAGGAGGAGGAAAGGTCTTCATGGATAAAGACACAATAAGTTTTAAACCTCTGGGAGTAGGTACTCTGACGATATTGAACAAGATCTTAATGGAATTTTCTATGCATCATGAAGACGGATGATAAGTAGGTGATGTCATGTCAGAATTGGCGAGTGGTTGTTGACTCTATAATTATTGTAACTTCAAGTATCAATGCAGATCTAATGATAGTTTTTCTGGCTATAATTCTTGTTATCCTGGAAACCGCCCTAAACCCCAAATCATACACTGACCCTACTTAAATCCATCACAGACTGCTACCATCATATCCCATTATGGACAGATCAATGTATACATTTTAATTTATTTTAACATATACATCATACACAATTCGATTTTTGCCTTGAAAATTCTGATATACAACCAAAAAAGTTTTTGAAATAACGTATAATAACACATATATAGTAGTAAATAAAGTAAAGAGCTCAGGTTCCTGAATCCTTACCCCAATTGACAGGAGGTTGTAGACAACATCAGCGGGCAAGGCTAGTAATGTGAACTTGATAGCTTTTTCTTCCTCCATAGCCAGCTTCTCCGAAAAATTCAGTGAAAAAACACCAGTGTTACAACTTACAATGCAATTCTCGAAGGGAACTTGTTCAAACTTCAATGTTACCGCAATTTCGCACGAAGCAACATTTATGATTTTATCTACCTATACAGTGTACATTGTACACCCCTGACCAGTGCTGACTCGCTGAGTGGAGTGTTAATTGGTAACCGACAAATTTTAATGTGAGTGGAGTGTTAATTGGTAAACCGTAACCGACAATTTTTTAATTGGTAAACCGTATCCTGCAAATTTTAATGACTGGCAAATTAAAATATTACCCTTCCTATGAAATTTTAAGTTTTTTTTAACATTTCCGAAATAACTTTTAAAAATTGAAATTAAATTTTTTTTGACGTCTAATTATTTAATAACCCTTCTGAGACGTGCTGGACCCCCTCTGATGGGCTGTGACGTGTTGAATTTTGATCGCTGCTTCCACCATCTGCATGTGATGATGATGTTTAGGCCTTGGGCAACATCATCATCCCGCGATCAAATCTCATGCCCATCCCCGCCTCCATGTCGAAGTTCTCATAAAATGCAGTAAATCCCTCATCACCCCCACCCCCCATTGCCATCCATATTAGAGGGCGGAATCGATCTTCAAATCCTCCACCCATTTCTTCTAAAAATCCCCCATCACAGTGTGGGCATTCCATGCGCCCTCTCTCCAATCTCACAGACCTTCGACAATGATGGCACCAGTATCTCATTGGTATCCAAAACTGAAGACTGAATTTGTGACAATGCTCTTTCGGGCCTGCTCTGATACCATGTTAAAGATTCTTTCTTAATCTGTTACTATTATTATTAAGTATGTAAACAGGCCTGCCACATTGCATTCTTTTTTAAATGTTTATATAGTGCAAGGCCCTTAAACAATCCTGACAGCCTTAAATGTTTACTTAACAGGTTCAACAGCCTTAAATGTTTACTTAACAGGCCTGTCACAATACATTTTCCTCCAATTTTTGGATACAATCTTGTCTGCAGTGAATTTAGACAATATTGTTCTCCACCAACATCACTGGTTCATTGGTTGCTACTTGCTCGTTGGTTCGTTGGATGTTGCTTATTGTTGTTTGCTTCAAATTTGCAAAGTTGAGGTCCTCCAGCTACAGTTAGACTTCTTGGTGCTTTCTCATTGGTTTTTTTTTTTGCTTCAACTTTGCAAGGTTGAAGTCTTGCACCCACAGTTCGACCTGTTCTTGCACTTTGCAAGGTTGAAATCCTGCACCCTTGTTTGCTTCATCTTTGCAAGGTTGGTGTCCTACATCCGTAGTTTGACATGTTGTTGCAGTTTGCAGGGTTGAGATTATGCACCCGCAATTGGAACTGCGCTTCTGTCGTTCCCCATTCACGAGTAAGTTTTAGTACCATGGTTTCATTCCTATTTATTGTTTGATGTTTACTATTTGCAATTTGCAAGTAATAATTTCAATAATAGGAAGCGCAGAAAATCAAAATAAATGTAAAAACAAAACTAGAAATAATACCTTGGTGGAAATTTTCTTACAAAACATCCTTATATGTGAATACTGGGATCAAATAAACATGAATGTATTGCTATCCCCGAAAAGTGTTGAACAATAAAGCTTGTCTTTGTAGGTCAATGCTGAATACATAACCCACCTCTGTCACAACCATATTGACATATAAAAAAGGAAATGGGATGTTCTCCTCATCTTTTTGTTCCTGAAACCATACGTTTAGTGAATTTTTTAGGCTGTCCCCTTCCAATCACATATGCCCACTTTCATTTCCTAGACATCATAGCATAGCTCTTTGGAAAATGGCAATGCAAAGAGATTTGCCAAAAGAATTCAGAGTTTTCATTGTGGATCAAGCATCTCCAAGGACCTTGCCATCCCTTCTTTGCAAGTTATGACATGGAAAGGTTTTATTCTCTTAGGAAAAACCACATATATCTATTGGTTTTATGATGGAATTTGGGTTTTCCAAAGCATCTTCCATCACCGTTTTCATATTTTGACCTAGTCTTGTGGAAATGATTCTTTGTAACTTGAATTGACAGTTCACTGATTTGTCTCAAAATGAGTTTCCCAGTGCCCAAATTTAGAATATCTTCTTCTTCTTGTAAGATAATTGAAACATCTTAGAATGTCTTCTTCATATTGTAAGATAATTGGAATCTTAATAAGTTGTGCTATGTGTTGGTTTCGTTCATGAGGTAAAATTCCATAGTGCCTAGTTCTTCTGCTTTTGTTTATCCCACAGACCATCTATGTGAGTTTTCTGAGTGGGAGACATCAACAAGTCATTTCATATTTTTTTAATGTTGATTTTTGAAGAGTGGGGATGAAAATAAATGATGGATAGGATTGTAAAGCTATACACAATGGTTGTTGAAACGCTTATAAGATGCACACCTAAAATAAGTTCAAAAATTATATGTCTTAAATACTCAGTCTTTGTACATAGAAAATTTATAGTGTTGTTTAATTTGCATTATCTCTTCTATGTGGTTCAACGCTCACTATAGATTTGTTTGTTTTTCATATGCTATAGCAACCACAGAGCATTGAATTTGAAACGAATAAGGTTGAAGGATACATAGCGGAATTGGTATGCAGTTTCGAACTTATATATATATATATATATATATATATATATATATATATATTATTTGCATATTATCTAAACATAACTAAGAAACATTTTTAAAATCATAGCTTAAAGGATGGAGCAAGTAATAGATGTTAACTTCTATCAAATAGACACATACTCCATTGTACATGACAACATCAACTAGGTATTGCATAACAATGGGCTTTTTAGATTAGATGCATTCTCGTATACTGTGGGAGATTGCCTCTTCGATGCATTTCAATTTCTATTGCATTTCCGTTATTCCTTGACCAAGCTGTGCAATGGATTGATAGATCATTTCTTGGCCTGTTTAGAAAATGACAACATTGAGGCATTAGAGTCATATCAATACGAATGGGCATCTGATTTTCTTTGCCAATTGCATAGAATACATGATGTCAGAACATATTTTTCAAAGATGCGATTGTCTGCATCTACAACTCTTCCTGCACATGATAGGGGACTTTGGGGAGATACATTTTGTATATGGTGGCTGGACAAGTGGCTTAATATATCAATTGGAATTTTGTCATTAACAAGAAAAAGAAGATATCTACTATTCAACAAAACTGCATCTAGGGATCCATATTGCATCTTGTTCCATGATGCCAATCCTCTAAGTCGACATTATGAACCACTAATCTACAAAAAAGTATCCATCTGCAATCTTGGAGGACTTGATATTTACTTGTCCCTCGACTGCAAATACCTTCAATCACATTAGAAACAAATTATGCATCATATACACTCCCATGGATTGCACATAGAAACAACTATTACATCTACTTGTGGAGATAGACTATTCAATGCAATTTGCTATTTGATAGCAACAGAGTTTGGTGTGCACTCACTGTGCCTTTACATTGTCCAATCCTTTTGCAATGCAATTATAGGTGGCAGTCAATAGGTGTTTAACTGCTTGCATCAACACCTTTTACCATATCTCATAGAAAGTATGCCGACAATTGGAAGTTGGCAACAATACCTTGTAAACATGGCAATGCCATATACACCACACATTCATTATCAACCTTTGATAAGAAATACTTTCAGTTCAATATCCACTGTCCATGCCACCCAACCTGCATCGAATCTGCATAATCATCACATACTATCTAATCAAGATGAAACTCATCCTAATTGTCATTAGGTCATACAGAGCTTAAACAAAAAACGTAGACTGAATTATCACACCTTGAAAAAGGTCATACATGGAATAAATAAATACATCGATACACTTACTTCTAGTCCTCTGAGTTGTACAACTGGTCATCATGAGGTGAAAGGGAGCTCGACCAAGAAACACAAACTCACATATCACAACCTAAAAAAATTGTGCGTGCACAACATGATCGTATTTTCGCTCTTTCTGCTGAACAAAAACATCACATTACCAATGAAAAAGAACATCATTGTTTGCACCATCAAGATGGTGAGGAGGCAATGCTCATAACAAATGTCGAGTTCACCTTCAACATGGCTTGTCAACAAGTGAAACTAGTTTCAAGTGGCAACCATAAGTTAACCTACCACATGTTGAAAAAATAGATACGTGAGATAAATAGGTGAAACTACATATCCCACAATGGTCATGATACTGACCGAGAGGGAAAAATCACATGTCATAGCCTAGAGCCAACACCATGCACTACTAGCATTGAAAACCAACAAACACTTACTATGCATCCTTGTCTAGGAAAGAGGTATGCAAAATAGATCTATATGAAACAAATTAAAGACACTCATTCCATTGCATTTGCAATTTGAGAGGAATTGAATTTCATAAAAAACACTAAGTCTTTCACCCCTGAGTTGCAAAAATAATACCTCGGCTTGACACTAAATCATAAAACATTTTCCAGTAGTGATATTTATCTTCCATGCAAACGATCACTTGAAAATGGAAAATTGCCACACTTTGCAACACTTGACCAAACAAGATGTAACACACCACTACCATATGTAAGTACACTTATAGACCTTGAAGAGAGATTTGTGTCTCTGTGAATTGCATTTGCACAAATCAGACCTTGGGGGTATAAATGACCCCAAATGGGATTAACATCAATTATTAATGTCCATGTCCAACTAGATGTTGTCCAAAAATCCCTTTCACAATTCATTAGAGAGACAATGGCAATTGTTGTAGCTCTCAAAAGACGTTTGCAATATAATAATGCATACCAGACAGGTAAGGTGCGTGTGCACATTCTCATGAACCATTAAAATAATTATGTTCCAGGGCCTTGTACAAAGCACACAACATTTGTATAAATGATAACTAGAACAATGTTCTTGAACAAGGAAATGGCAACTCTGCAAAAACTTTTGACACTACTAGTAAATTTGATACAAGTGATGAATCAGAGAATGAAAGACCTATTGAAACATTAATACATGGATTCACTGACTCACAACACATTCATGACTTGCAAGACAAGACTGTCGAAATTGCACCTGTTGAAGGGAAACGTCCACTTGGAATATTCAAGGAAAAATTTGCTAAGGAAATGAACTTCCCAACACTGTTTTATGGATATCCACATCCCAATGACATCACAGAACGATTCAACTACCAAAAAAATAGTCCGATGGGAACTTCTACATTCAAGCGGTGACTTCTCTTGTCACATAACAAATTTGCTTTTCAAAACAATGCGCATAATAATTGAGAAAGTTCTCTCTTGCATGTGGGTGATAATAAGAAAATGATAGCTACAAGGAAGAAAGTTATTGGTCAGAGATGTCAAGTACAAAACAAACCTAGAAAAAATCCTAAAATCTGATATTGGATACATAGATTTAAAAAACATTCGCATATCTCCTGGCTACTTGCAACAAAACAGGAAAACTATATTTGCAATGACCTGACAATTGGGACCCCCAACTTTTTTCATCATATTTACAAGTTCAGAGCATAACTGGGATCCGTTGGTTGCTATAGTGTTTGCATTGTATAAGAACAAGAATAGGAAAAGGAAAAAATAAATTGATACATTGGAAAATGATGGCATTGACTACCTCATAAGAAAAGACCCAGTGACATATACTCGTTACTATAGATATAAAATAAATGCTTTGAGGCAATTGATATGCCATGATGAAACATTCTTCGTAAAAATATCGAATTACTATTTTGTGACCAAGTTCCAGAATAGAGGGAATGAGCATGACCACAGACTGTTATGGATTGAGGGTGCACAGGTCTATGTAAATGACAACAACTCACAAATCGAGCATTTTCTATAAAAATACATAACATGCAACATAGATCATTTGGATCTAGAACTTTCCAAAGTTCATAGACATTATCATACAAGAAGCTGTAAAAAATGAAAAAATTCACATTGCAGATACAACTTCCCTGTGCCGCCAATGAGAACAACAAGAATCATAGAACCAATTAGTTTAGAGAACAATGTTCTCATTGAGAAATCTAAATCTTTGTTCGCATTTCTAGAGCGGTGAGACTTCGATGACTTAATGAGCTTCAAAGACTTATTGGCAGAACTAAATCTAATAGAAGATGCGTACATCCAAGTGATACAATCTACACTTAAACAATCAACAATTTTCCTTAAATGAAAACTTTCACATATTTGGAACAACAATTTCTCCAAGGACATGCCAATTATGTGGAATGCAAATACAGATGCACAATATGTCTTGAATGCATATGCTGCAGCATCATATTGTACTTTGTACATGACAAAGGTTGACAAATCTATGACAAGTGTGTTCAGAAGAATACACAGAGAACATGAAAAAAGTCATATTGATGCTATGCAAATGATCTGTACACTTGGAAATACATTACTTAATCTTCAACAAATTTCTTCTCAACAAGTAGTCCACATTGCACTTTCCCTGCCTCTGAACTGTAGTTCAAGGAAATGTGTCTTCATAAACACATCTCCACTTGACAAATGCACATTCGTGCTTAAACCACCATCTTTGATAGAACAAGAGCCTGATAATTCAGAGGACGTGATATGTCTCTCTATTATTGATTATTACCTCTAGCATCCATCTCATATTAAGCATATCTGCCTTGCAGAGTTCGTATCACATTACAAAAAAAATGGTACACCCATATCAAAAAGAAAAAAACCAAATGTAATACACTTTGTCAAATACAACAAACACATAGACTATGAAAATTATTGTAGAGAAAAACTATTGTTGTACGTTCCATTTTATCAAAATGAAAACACATTAAAACATAACTTCCCTACATGGGAAGCTGCATATATTGCTTATGAGACTACAATACAAACCAATGAATCTATATTTACATACAATGTCAATCCAACATGGGGTGATTTAGAAAATGCATTTCATGAACTAGAAAATCCTGACAATGTTGATGAGACATTAACAAACCATAAAACAACTAGAATTCTCTGTGAGTCCTATGACTTGCAAGCATATTTTCCTTGTCCTCGAGCAACTGCCATTGAAAAACATATCAAGCTTGGATTTCAAGTCACAAAACATCATTTATTTATTGAAAATAATGAATACTATAGAGTTAGACGACTGTTGAATCAAGAACAACAAACAATCCTAAAGGAATTTGAAATTAAAAAACGCTTAAACATGCACACTCCTGTGCACTTGTTCCTTACATGCGGGGCAGGAACATGCAAGACATTCACAATGAAAGAACTATTCCAAATGCTTATACGGATCTATGATTCAAACAATTCGACTGACCCTATGAAACCAAATGGACTAATAGTTTCATATACAGGAAACACTGCATATAATGCAGGTGGAACAACAATCCACTTTGCATTTTTAATGCCTTTTAACAAGTCACATTTTCTTCCACTCAACAAGGAAATTCTAGATACATAGTCTAAGATTTATGCCGAACTACAATTTATCTTCATAGATGAGGTATATTTGATTGGAAGTCACTTCTTATATTCCATTGAAAATCGACTGAGAAACATAAAACATGTGCACACCAAATACTTTGGGGACATTGACATGATATTCTGTGGGGATCTTTACCAGGCACAACCCATCTAAGATTCTCTGATATTTGAACAACCTACGGTCAATATGCAAACAATGATGCATGAATTTTGGAAATTCAATATAAATGATTTGAATTACATACTACAATGCGCCAGACAATGAAACATTTATTGCAATTCTGAATAGAATGCGCACAAACAACCAAACATGTAATGACTTAACATATATCAATTCAAGGTGCATGCGACTTGCACCAATAGACCTAACCTTCCCTTACATGTTCTACAAGAATAGGGATGTTGTAATGCATACCAGGTACATGCTATCGCTCATGCGTGGCGATGATATCATCATCAATTCAATTTTTGTTGAATAAGACAACCATGAAAATGTACCATGTCATCAACATACAACCACTTTGCCTTTGCAACTTGTCCTGAAATTAGACATGCTAGTTGAAATACATGCCTGCAACTATGATTCAAAGGATGGATTGGTGAATGGTGCAGATGGAATACTGAAAGATTATACCAAAACATAAAAAGTTGTTGTCCTTTGGATTAAGTTCCATGACCCACATATTGGCCATAGACAAACAAACAAGTTATCTTATCTATATAATTCAAACACTGCGCATGATTGGACATCTATCTTACGAATATGAAAACTAGTATCAACATTGGCAAAGACAGGTCAACTGAAGATTCAAAAACAGTTTCCAATTAAACTTGCATGTGCACACACAATCCACAGATCACAAGGGATAACACTTGATAGTGTTGCGTTTGACCCTGCTGGAATTCAAATACATGGACTTGTGTACACAACATTGTCTCGTGTTAGAAGCACAGATTCCTCGTATTTTCTAAGCGCTCTTACAAAAGATAACTTCAAAGTCAAACATAAAGTTGATATTGAGATGCAACGCCTTAGGACTACCACAAAATGGCATCTACAATATGATTACCAATCCATACAAACAAACTCATCTGTATCAGTTCTATCACTTAACACGCACAACCTACATGCACATATGGATGATATACTCAATGAATATGACACAATACAATCCAATATTGTGTGCTTGCAGGAAACATACATGACATTATGCATCCAAAACAAACAATTTCCAAATCACAATTTCATATCAAGTTACATTACACATGGAGTGATGATATTAATGAAAAAAATGTAACAATTTTGGAGCATATGCATTTCAAAGAAAACAATGTTGAGATCGTATTGGCAAGAGTAATATTCCATGAATTAGAAATTGCAATATTGAATCTCTATGCCGCTCCACATGCAACATCGCCCAACATATTGGATGTTGTTTCAAATGCATTACAACATTTACATCTGAACGAAACCATTATCATTCTAGGAGACTTCAATATTGACATGCTACAAAATAATGCCAGGAAAAAAGAATTTGAAAACTACATGTGCAATTATAGTGTCCACTTTCTTTTGGATAAAATAAACCATGTACAAAACACACTTATTGACCATGTATGGTCAAATGTGCCCATTTCACAATACAACCTTTTTATCTTAGACACATACTGGTCTGATCACGATGCAATTTTTATTGTACTTGAATTATGAAATATACATCAAGCATATTACAAAATCATATTTCTACATCTCAAAGAATATTTGGCTAACTTATTGCACAAAACTGAATTATTCAGTTAGAATCATCCAACTTCTTAGTTTTTTCTGTGTTGGAATAGATTTTGGACATAAAGAATTCTATATAGACACAGACATGGATAAAAAAAACAAAGGTACATTCTTCTAACACTATCTGTTACTCTATTCCTTTTATTCTAGTTTACTATATGTAAATATTCCTTGTTTTTCCTTACATACCAACTTACATTCATGTTCATTGTATTTTGTACTTTCCTTCATTGAAACAAACATAATAACTGAACAAGACAAATAACTCTTAACCAGAAATGTAGAAGAAGACATACAAAGGTGCATGCTTCTACCCATATTCCATTGCTTTGTATTTCATTTATTATGTGTATATTTATTCCACTAATTTTCAACTCATTTTTTTTTATATATGTAGATACTACATATCTTCCTATATATTAACTTATCTTCATCTCAATTGTATTTTCTGTACTGCTTCATTGAAATAAATAAAATTGTATTCAATCTTTTTTACATGTGTTCCTACATAGCAGCTTGGCTTCATGTCCATTGTATTATTTGCATTGCTACATTGAAAAAAAATAGACTAGTTGAACAAGAGGATGGAGCCTTATGTACCACAACTGAGGAGGCTGAAGTACAATCTTCCAAAATGTATACTAACAATAATACTAAATCAAACACAATGCACGTGCTTAATGTAAATCCATATCAATTATGAAAAATATACAATGTGTATGCATATTTAATTGTTGTCATGTTCGATGTACACATGTTTGCACTAGAAAAAATTGGACAAGTGACATGGGCATGACTAGTCAATCATCGCAAACATCAACACACTGACACAACCAAAGGTAAAGATTCATAGATTATGCTCTTGCTATGCTTAGGAAACAAATATCCTCAGTTATTTATTCTACTATGCCATGGTAAATATTTTTATGTCATTTACAACACATGTTTTTTAGTTCATAAGAACTATTGACAAATACAAGTGAAACACCCAACATAGTGCAAGGTCCAAATACTAAGAGGTATGGTTACAAAACTCTAACTTGCATACTTTATCCAAATTGTGCATCTACTTGTACAATTATACAAACTGCCATTCACATTACTTTTCCTGTTAAAAAAAATGTCACCAAGTCTAAACTTATACCACCCAATACACTATCAATAGAAGGCTTGAACAACCACTAAACTGGACAACTATTCATCGAAGACATAATGGTTGTGTATAACACCTACTTAGACAAGGAAAACAAAAGTAGATGCATTATGCATGAAACCATGACAAACAATGAATCCATAATGACAGTTACACTGACTATCCCTACACAACTTGTCCAGAAACGTGTAGAGAAGATCTTGCCAGGTAATGAGATATCCATTACAAATTTCAATATATTGCTGAAAACAGTATATGACCGTGGTGATTGTGATCGAATTATATTGCTCAATGAAACAAGTGTTGTCAAAAAATTTCCTGCGGTTTGCTCACAATATCGTTTCGTACCAGACACAACAATCAACCAATTTGCAGAGAACAAAGACAGTTACCCAATTGGAACCATTGGTGCAGTTGTCACATTTGCAAGAAAAGTTGGCACAAAACATATTCTCCATATAAAAGATGGAAAATCGAACAACGACAAGGCATTGGTACTGTTTTCCATACCTTTTTTTTCCCCTTTTCTTTGACATGCTCATATATCTTAGACATCTTAGATAACTATTAAACTGTTCCATGGTGCAACTACATTTGTTCGACACCTACGTAGATTTATTTTCCTCAATGGAACAACAATTGCATAAAGGGAAATTTCCAATTATGTTGTTAACAAATATAACGAAGAAAAGAGATGTTAAAGAAAGGATATTTCACACAACCCAAGCAACATTTGTAACAAAATTGCAAACAAACATAGTACAATATCTCAAGAAACTAACTAGCTCCAAAACTATTGTACGTATACATATACACCTCCAGGAATGATTTACACACAAAAAATCCTTTAGTAGCTTTGTGAAACTTTTTTTTTGTACACATCTATATTATATTGTTCAATATATTAACTACTATCTTCATGTGTGCAGGTTGATGGTGTTCTGGTTGCAGCAAATGCCTACTCGACCCCCTTCGAGCCTGTATGTGCCAATTGTAGTTCTCTTGCTTCTACCTCTGTGTTCATAAATGATGGCACAATTGATTGTCTATGATGTGGTGCAAAATTCCCTTACATATATAGTCATCGCGTTAATGCTGTCATTCGATCCCTCATCAACACAATCGTACACTGTACAGTTAGACAACTTATATTACAAGATGTGATTCCTGGGTTAATGGAATTGCCATATGAAATATACCCGCAGAAAAAGGCAAAGATTGTCTACATGCTACGTGACTTCCGCGTCCATAACAAATTTACATTAAATGAGGACAATGCCATACTACATATTGGATGAAACCAAAAAAAAAAATTACATTTCATGCATTGACAAGAAACAAAACAATATGATTTGTTTCTATCCATGTTACCCAATCGAGATATGAAGAAAGTTTTCCACTACCATGGCAAAGTGAACTGGACATGCATAAGATTGTTGAGTCTAGGAATGAAAAGCATGAGGAAAAACCTCATACAAAGTACCCAATTGTGAATAAATTAGGTCCATCATTTGAGATGTCAAAATGACTTTCTCTTCTGAAAAGAGCCATCAAGCATTTTTAATAATATTGCAAATTTTGCATTGTTCAAAGTCCATCGAGTTAAACACTGACAGTTTTTTCTAGAACTAGTAATGTTCGAACATTGTCAGGTAGATGTGATATTGGTTCATAGTAATATCAAAAGAAAATGTTTAGTGATCTTGGTTCATAATAATATAGCAATCAACGAATTTGTTGGTGCCCATTTGATAGTTTGGTTATAGAAGGGATACAATGCCCATTCTTTGCTGATTTTTGCTTATGTTGTGTTTGCCAAACTTTTGATCATGTGCTTTGGTGTTGTAGTTCAAGGTTCTCATGGGCCTGGTTTTTGGATTATGACTGGATAATAGATTCGGGATCTTAGCACTTTTTCTATGATCTTAAAGAATATACAGGACCTGCCTTGCCTTTTAATGCAGGCTCTGTGGAGAAAATGTAATATGTACTTCATTTAACTAGTTTTGCTAGATTAATGAAATTACCAAAATTCTTTTTTGGAAATATTTTGAATATATATATATATATATATATATATATATATGCTAGCTGAAGTCAAATAAAAATTTTCAATCAATCACACAAAAATAAATTTCAAGTTCGATATTGTTATACTTATGCTCAAATTGACAGTACAATAACTTTATTTCAACAACCCTCCGTTGATTTCTCTTTAGCTTTTCGATTCTTCTTTTACGCAAACACATCCTCAAAACTATAGGTATGAATCACTTTATCTATTCCTTGATTGAACTGACTGTAGAGATGTGTAAACAAATTCATAGTTTCTATTGGTCCTAAAGTCTACCCCTGGATACTAAAGGGCAGAGCTAGGTCACCACAAGTTTGGAATGCTCATTCTTTTCAATTTGTTGATCAATTAGAGGGTTGGTTCACGAAGACAAGAGCATGGCCAGATTGAAAAGATGATATGGATGAGGGTTATCCTTTCCTACTGTTACACCAATGCCAGACAAGTGACATAATAAAGGTAAAAAATAGAGGGAAACAACAAACCATTCAATGAATAATCTGGTGCAAGAAGTTTAATACTTAAAATAATGTTTCAACACATTAAACAATGTATCAAAAACACAATTACTGTGACAGGTTGCAATACAAAAAAATATTCATCAAAGCATTATGTTTTCTCACAGGCACCCTAGGTTCCCCCCTGAACTGACCGATAGTTCGATCTACCAAATCAACCTCCCTATTATCGAATTGGAAGAGGTGAATATTATGGGATGTGAATTTTTTTTTGTGTGGATATTGAATTGGGAAAAATTGTTGGTTATTTTAGTTTTTTTAATACATTATCATAGTAAGAATGCAACATTATGCTATCCCACTATTATCTACAAAGGTGTTGACGTCATGTCCCTATTTAATGTTGTGCATATATTAAATCTTGTCATATTTGTGAATATGCTTGCATATAAAAATGTTAAGTCATATATTTTGTCTATTGCTTATGGGTTTGAGCAAAATTTGGGAGCTGAAAACACCCTTCAAATTGGAACATGGTTTATATCTGGGCCACAAAAATACTATTAAAATAAAATAATATAAATGATATTGAAATAAATATAAACAAAATCTCTTTAAACTTGAACCAGAGTTTGTCGAGCTCCAAGTATATTTCAAAGCTGAGAATTTTTTTCCCACAATTAATGTGTTTCTATCGATTGATAATTATCAGGCTAAGTGTTGTTGTGTGAGGGATAAATTTATTTTCTCCCTTTCTTTTCCCTCTTCTATACTTACCCATTTTTCACTTTTCTTTTTCCCCTCTATTATCTCTTTCTGGTTCTATACTTAGTTGCATTTATATGATCACAGGTTCTTGGGTTGGCAGATTGAAAGATCCTCATCTCCATCTATATCCTCACATCACGAGTTCGAATAACCGTCGTTCCTTTCCATACTTATCCAATTTTATAAGCATGGGTTCCTAGGTTGGCGCTATTGAACTCTCATGCCCCATGTTCCGTGATATACATCTTACACCCAAAACTTTCATGATATACAATTTGACCCCAGACTCCTTGAACTCACAAGCTTCACTCTACCTATGATGAGTTCGTATGACCGCCCCACCTTCCCATACTTACTCGATTCTTCACCTCCCATTGTCACAGATTCACAAGTTCACAGACTGTCCGGTTCACAAAAGTTTCAAAGCATTTTTTTCTCTTGTTTATCCCCGCCACCTTCATGCCCTTCCCAATTCACATTAATTATGCTTTTACTAGTGAAAACTCACCACAGAGGTTCAAAAAGATTGGCATTAATAAGAGAAAAGATGGAGGACATCTCCCATTAAAATGCATCAAACCAATATTTACGTGAGATTATATTATCATCCTCTAGCATTCATTTTAAATACTATAAGGACACAATAACTATCGCAGGTTACAATAAAAAAAAATCTTCATCAAAGCATTAGATTTTCTCACAGGTACCCTAGGTATGCCCCAGTCGCCTGAACTGACTGATAGTTCGATCTACCAAATCAACCTCCCTATTATTCAATTGGCAAAGGTGAATATTATGGGATCTGAATTTGTTTTTGTGTGGATCTTGAATTGGAAAAAATTGTTGGTTATTTTAGTTTTTTTAAGGCATTATCACAGTAAGAATGCAACATTATGCTAGCCCATTGTTATCTACAAAGGTGTTGATGTCATGTCCCTATTTAATATTGTGCATATATTACAGCTTGTCATATTTGAGAATATGCTTGCATATAAAAATGTTAAGTCATATATTTTGTTTATTGCTTATGGATTTGAGAAAAAATTGTGAGCTGAAAACACCCTTCAAATTGGAACATGGTTTACATTTGGGCCACAAAAAAACTATTAAAATAAAATAATATGAATAATATTGAAATAAATATAAACAAATTCTCTTTAAACTTGAACCTGAGTTTGTCGAGCTCCAAGTATATTCCATAGCTGAGAATGTTTTTCCAATAGTTAATGTGTTTCTATCGCTTGTTAATTTTCATACTGAGTGTTGTTGTGTGAGGGATAAAGTTATTTTCTCCCTTTATTTTCCCTCTTCTATACTTATCCGTTTTTCCCTTTTCTTCTTCCCTTGTATTATCCCTTTCTGGTTCTATACTTAGTCACATTTCTATGATCATAGGTTCTCAGGTGATCGGATTGATATATCCTCATCTCCATATATATCCTCACATCATGAGTCCGACCGATCACTATTCCTTTCCATACTTAGCCAATTTTATGACCGCAGGTTCCCAGGTTGGCGCTATTGAACTCTCATGCCCCATGTTCCATGATATACATATTGCACCCAAAACTTCCATGATCTACAATTCGACCCCAGACTCCTTGAACTCGCAAGCTTCACTCTACCTACGATGAGTCCATCTAACTGCCCCGCCTTTCCATACTTAGTCGATTCTTCACCTCCTGTTGTCACAGATTCATGGGTTCACAAAAGTTTCAAAGAATTTATCACTCCCATCCATCCCCACCACCTTCGTGCCCTTCCCAATGCACATGAATTATGATTTTATTAGTGACAACTCACCACATAGGTTCGGAAATATTGTCATTAATTAGCGAAAAGCTCGAGGACATCTCCCATTAAAGTAGATTAAACCAAGATTTACGAGACACAATCAATGTCACAGGTTGAAATACAAACAAATCTTCATCAAAGCATTAGTTTTTCTCACAGGAACCCCAGGTGCACCCCAGTCGCCTGAAATGACCGATAGTTCGATCTACCAAATCAAATTCCCTATTATTAAATTGCAAGAGGTGAATATTACAGAATCTGATTTTTTTTTGTGGATCTTTAATTGGCGAAAAATTGTTGGTTATTTTAGTTTTTTAAGGCATTATCACAGTAAGAATGCAAAATTGTGCTAGCCCACTATTATCTACAAAGGTGTTGATGTCATGTCCTTATTTAGTATTGTGCATATATTACAGCTTGTCATATTTGAGAATATGGTTGCATATAAAAATGTCAAGTCATATATTTTGTCTATTGCTTATGGGTTTGAGCAAAATTTGTGAGTCGAAAACACCCTTCAAATTGGAACATGGTTTACATTTGGGCCACAAAAATACTATTAAAATAAAATAATAAGAATGGTATTGAAATAAATATAAACAACTTCTCTTTCAACTTGAACCTGAGTTGGTTGAGCTCCAAGTATATTCCATAGTTGAGAATGTTTTTCCCGTAGTTAATGTGTTTCTATTGCTTGATAATTATCAGACTAAGTGTTTTTGTGTGAGGGATAAAGTTATTTTCTCCCTTTCTTTTCCCTCTTTTATACTTACCCATTTTTCCCTTTTCTTCTTTCCCTCTATTATCCCTTTCTAGTTCTATACTTAGTCACATTTCTATGATCGCGGGTTCTTGGTTTGACGAACTGACAGATCCTCATCTCCATCTATATCCTCACATAACAAGTCCGTCCAACTGCCGTTCCTTTCCATACTTAGCCAGTTTTATGATTGTGGGTTCCCGGGTTGGTGCTATTGAACTCTCATGCCCCGTGTTCTGTGGTTTACATCTTGCACCCAAAACTTTCATGATGTACAATTTGACCCCGAACTCCTCAAAATTGAAAGCTTCACTCTACCTATGATGAGTTTGTCTGACTGCCCCGCCTTTCCATACTTAGTCAATTCTTCACCTCCCATTGTCATAGATTCGTGGGTTCACAAAAGTTTCAAAGAATTTATTGCTCCTGTCCATCCCCACCACCTTCGCACCC
Organism: Picea engelmannii; assembly: GCA_009831015.1. NCBI lineage: Eukaryota > Viridiplantae > Streptophyta > Pinopsida > Pinales > Pinaceae > Picea > Picea engelmannii. Next base: position 76,041 of record ML817301.1, read on the forward strand.
TTCCAAATGCACATTAATTATGATTTTATTAGTGACAACTCACCACACAGGTTCAAAAATATTTGCATTAATAAATGAAAAGATCGAGGAAATCTCCCATTAAAACGCATTAAACCAAGATTTATGGGAGATTATATTATCATCCTCCAACGTTCATTTTAAATACTATCAGGAAAAAATTATTGTCACATGTTGCAATACAAAAAAATCTTCATCAAAGAATTAGCTTTTCTCATAGGCACACCAAATGGACCCCAGTCATCTGAACTGATTGATAGTTCGATCTACCAAATCAACCTCTCTATTATTGAATTGACAGAGGTGAATATTATGGGATCTGAATTTTTTTTGTGTGGATCTTGAATTTGGAAAAATTGTTGGTTATTTTAGTTTTTTTAAGGCATTATGCCCCGCCTTTCCATACTTAGTTGATTCTTGACCTCCTGTTGTCATAGATTCGTGGGGTCCCGGACTCCCGGGTTCACAAAAGTTTCAAAGATTTTTTCGCTCCCGTCCATCCCCGCCACCTTCGTGCCCTTCTCAATGCACATTAATCATGCTTTTATTAGTGACAAATCACCACACAGGTTCAAAAATATTGGCATTAATAAGAAAAAAGGTCGAGGACATCTCCCATTAAAACACATTAAACCAAGATTTACAGGAGATTGTATTATCATCCTTCAATGTTCATTTTAAATACTATCAGGAGCAAAGGAACGTTCTCATAACCTTATGGCTACAACTCGACAACATTTCTATGGAGATACGTTGAATATTTTAGGGCGCGAGGACCAGAGTTTTCAGTGGTCCAAATCTTATTACTACTACTTATCCCCTTCTGCCCAGAAGGAAGTTATATGGACATCTGGAATTGCGCGAGAAGGTTGTGTCCCCAAAATTTTTGAATGTAAGGAGTTGGTCACCTGGTGTGCCAAGAATTATATTTCTAACCAACATATTATCCAGTTGCAGGACCATTCCCGAGTCTCCCTATCGCCTCAAGTATTTTGAAAGATGTTAAGACTTCCCGAGCCAATGCTTACTTTCAAGGGCAAGGATTGCAGGGAGTTCTTAAAGAAGCACGATAATGGATTGGACCTCTTACCATAATGCTTAGAGGACCCAATGACCGTCCCCGAGGACATCACCAGATTACAGGTTAGTGCATTCAAAAACCCTTTTTGGGAAATTGCATGGCTTTTCACGAGGATAACGGGACAAGAAAGTAAAACCAACATCTCTCAGATGATTTTGTATATTTTATATTTTACGGTGAAGGAACAAGCCATCTTCTATTGAGGCAAGTTGATTTCCATTGAAATCTCTTCCCAATTATCACAATACAAAAGACAAAATAAATTATTTATGTCATCTTATTTACTTTTTGCGATAGCGCATTGCTGTCCATTCCCCAAATGATCTCTATGTAAGAAGGTGAACTGTGAATTTGACCCAACCTTATAGTACCAGACATTATGGAGACACAAGGACTCCCAACATTTTTATGAAGTATTTAATTATTTTGTCTTAAAGGGTTGATATCTGGAAAGGATTTTCCCCAGATGTCTAACCAGGAAAACAAGTTCTTGGCTAGGAAGGGGACACTGGAAAAAATGGAGAACTATAATGTTATAAGGATTTTTGGATCCAAAGAAAATCCTTCCTTCCTTCCATGTCACATATCTAGTACAATGCTTGTTGCTGAGATAAAAAGGAAATACACCTACTGGTTTCATTTTTTCCATGAAAAGAGAAAAAACAAATTCATGCCTCTGCCTTGGAAAGTCGAGGATTTAATAATCATGAATATGAACAAGATTGACGAATTCGAGGGACACTTCCACAAACTCAATTTAAAATATACTGAAAAATTAAAAGGGTTCGACCCTAATGGTATTTTTGTAGAACACCTATTGGCTGTTGGTTTCAACAATTCTTTCATTAATGCTATCCTAAATGAAGATGAATATAACACCTCAGGAAGTCCTTCTCGTGACATCGATGACCTGGAGAGAATACTCAACACCAATTAGTCGTACAAGCAGAGACAAAAAGGTCCGAGTGAGAAAAGTGCCCAATCCCCGACTGCGACATCCAAGACTACATCATCTCGGAGCAACACTCCAATGACCTACCCAAGTAAGAAAGTCACACATAGTTATTCAGGTGGAGGATGAGATAAGAACCCTCCCTTTGAAAAAATTGACAGTTCTCATAAAATTCCCGTGAGCAAGAAACGAAAAAACATTGTGCAAGAAGAGGAGGGATCGAGGGGAGAAAGTTGTATCCACGATCTCTCCCTCAAAGATATGGAACTAGAAATTGACATCGAGAAAGTGTTCCCCAATAACGACCAGCTATAGAACACTTCTCCCCAGGATCCTCAGATGGAAATAATTGGGACCGAGACCTTCAACAAAGAAGAGTCTTTTTCATTTTAGAGCGCTATTTTTGACAGCGAATCCAATAAATTGATTATTGAAAAAATAGATGTAAATAATAAGAAGGGGAAATTTCGTCCAGAGATTAACCTACAGAACATGTGTCCTTCCCAGATCTCCCATATACATCGAGCAATTGGAGATGCTCTAGACAACTCTATTGACGGCCTTGAAGTGAAGAATGTCATGTTAAAGGACAAAATCAAAGAATTGGAGGGAGCTCTAATGCCCCTTCCAATGTTGGATAGTCCTTTAGCAATGATCGGGCCTACCACACCTGCAAAAAAGTTAAAAGGATCAACAAGCCGTCTCACATCAGCCTGAGGCTATGTGGAAAAGAATATAAAGAGAAGAATGGAAGTAATAATAGAGGCTTGGGAGATGTCAAAGAGTATGGTCTCTTTTGGAACAAGAGCACATGCTTTTCATGAATATCTGCAAGCATATTTGAAAAACAAGCAAGGTTTCTACCTCGATGCAGTTGTACCATTTGGTGTTAAAGTTACTATTATGACAGAATTGATAAGAAGAGAGGAGGATATCCCTTCCCTGGATTGAATAAACCAACTAAACACATGCTGGAAAGAAAACGTAAAAAACCTGAATGATATCGTTCAAGTAAGTAGCCAGGCCATATCTAGAAGAGACAAACTATTCAAGAAGCTAATTGAGATAGATCTAGCTGGAAACACCAATGAAGTCCAAGACCCGAAATTGATATTCAACTCGTTGTTTTTAACGAAGCAAGCATTTGATGAACAAGTTGAGATCTTTAAAGGGATGTCAGTGGAAAATTTCTATGGCATTCTTGAATATGGTGAAGATGACGTGCAAAACTAGCTAGTTGATTATTTGATTAAAAAACAAGATATTGAAGAAGCATTGCACAACATCTCTATTGATCTAAGGGACTTGAAAAGTGAACTCTTCAATATAAAAATCTGGCATGAGATAAACGTGGTGCCCATCATGAGCTATATCGAGGAGTGGTTCAAAAATCCTATCGACAAGCTTACCAATGAAGGGAAAATGATGGTTGAGACGATTCCTCATAAAAGGACATCAACGAGCAAATGACAAGGCATGAGATACCATCATAGTAATTTCATACTGATCACATTCTTCTGTCTTTGTCAATCTCTTAATCCAGTTACTCTACCTCTTTAAATAGAAAATGTTTAATAGAGGGCTGGCAATTTTCTCTTTCTTCTTGCCAGGTATTGTTGTCTTCCACCGCCCACTTTCTTCTTTCTAGAAGCTTCATTATTATACATATTTTCTTTATGGTCCATGGGAGCCCCAAACCCAGTCATTATGACAAACAAATTTAAATTTAAGAGAATATGTACTGAACTATATATTTTTTTAGAAATTTCAAGAGAGCTATTTTTAGAATAATCTCGATTGTATTTTGTAACCCAGTTTATCTGAATATAAAATATTTGAGGTTGTTGTATCATTGTCTTGTGTGTAGATAATTTTCTTTTAATTTTTATGTGATCATATATCATTAACCCTTCTATGATAGATGTGAGCAAGTTCTATTTATTTAATTTATATATATGAATGTGTGCATCTCCTGGTCCATTCACATGAATTCTCTTTTTACAAGAAAATTAAAAAACATTTTACATTTTCTGTTATATCTATTTTACTTTCATTTGAGGGACTTCTTTAAATGTCCCACATTTTACAAATTTATGGTGTTTTACAATGTTTAACATTGTTTGATTGAATATTTGTAATCTTAAAAAAAAATTAAATCATTTTCGTGACTACATATTAGTTAACATGTTGAGTACAAATTTATGGTGTTTTCCAATGTTTAATATTGTTTTATTGAATGTTGTATTTTTTTTAAAATTAAATCATTTTCCTATACAAGTATTGATAGATGAATTGAACCTCTTTCTACAAGAATTTTAGAGGCTCTTTGATCCATATTTAAAAATGCATGATTAGGTTTTCTTTTCCCTGCCTTGTACTTCCATTTAAATAAAAACTACTCTATTGTAGCATCTGCAGCTTTCGCTCCTTACATTTTACATGCAAGATTCATTTGTGATAGGGTGTCAGATTCAAATATACAAATTTGTTGAACATGTTTCCAACAGATTTCAACACATGTGTGACTTTATAAATGACATAGTTTTGTGGCCACTAGCCCTCTAACAAAGACAATAAATCAGTGGACATATACAACATGACAACTTAGTTTATTATTTGGCAGGGACTACACTATCATGCATCACTTGTTATAATAATATCACATTTCAGTTTAATGCTACAACTATATTCAATTTTTTTTTGAAAAAAGAACAATCATCTATACATTATGATTTTTATAAGTACTTAAATATATAATTTGATTATTATAATTAAATTTTCATTAAGTTTATATTACATTCTATTTCAATGCTTTTATTAAATTCTTATTAAGATACTTCTTTTGATTGTAATTATATGTAAGGAAATAATTTAAGTGAAAAGAACAGCGGAAACTTAAGATGTTAAGACTAGCTATAATGGAAAACAATGCCAAAGATTTAAGAGATAGCTTGTGGAGGGTGTTTCTCTCATATTTATTATTGTGTTTATTATCTTTAGTATCTCATTCTGTGTTTGTTGTGTGGTTTGATGGTGACATCCAACACATTCCGTCATAAGGTGACAAATTTTAATATTTAGTTGTGTTTTATAATTTAGTATGGGGTTATGTAATGTTATGTTAATGTGGAAATATAAAATGTATGCGGTTGTTGGTACGTAATGTTTTGTTAATGGGAAATAAAAGAATATATATATATATATATTAAAAAAAATTAAATCAATGTAAATTTATTGGATATGTATTAAATTTATTAATGTGTAATTATTTTAGAATTAATGCATGAAATTAAATATAATAAAAAAATTAATAATAATAAATACATGACATAGAATTAAATAATAAAAAAATTACACATTGAAAAATTTGATATTATATGTAATATGTAATACATATTACATGTAATAAATTTGATCCTTTTAATACTCTATAAATTTAACTTCAAAATAAATTTAAGTTGATAAGATAAAAATCTAGATGAAAGAAATCACATCATTAATTTTATAAATTATCAATAGACGAAAATTTATCTCTCATAAAACTTAAAATTAAGGTTTTTTAAAGAGTTTCTTAAACTCAAAATTAGCTTATCTAAAATCTTAAATATGGTACACATTTGTACTTTGACAAAAAATATTATTGATTGAGACTACATAATCTTGGTGCAATAGGGGTTTTTGAAGCACTCAATCCATTAATGCATTCAAAAATACAATTTAAGCAATGAGAAATTACAATTTCACCAACAACTACATAACCTATTTGGATAATAATTGCTAAAAAAAAAATCCAATACTTAAAATATTTCAACTTATCCTAAATTTCTTAAACACACATCTGGAATATAAAATCCCAAACAATTGTTTTTACTATCATTTCCTAATAAACCATACAACCTAACTCAAATTAAACTCGACCACCGGTGAGTGATATTGTGACATATAAATTTCAATTCCAGAGGGGGGTAGGGTATGTATACCTCCATAGACTTTAGTAGTCAAATTGCTACGTGAAGGGGGTCCCTTGTCCCACAAACAAGGGGGGTCTCATACACCAATTTGGTGTTTGTCTTTTCCGTGACCTTATATTATTATTCTTATATATCAAGAACCAACATAGATCCATCTTAACTCCGGATCTATCATGCGCCTGGATGTGCAAACATTTCTTCAAGTTTTGTACTCTAAAAAATGTTTGCATTTTAAGGTATTTGATGCCTCTCAACGCATAATAGACTCAGAATTAAGATGGATCTACGATGGTTAAATAAAACAAATGAATTGAATAATGCATATGAATCATATGTTCATCGTTAGACTTGATTAACAACAATTTAGTGGTAATCAAATGAAGTGAAATACGTATGCCCATAGTGTAGTGGTAATCAAATGAAATAAAATAAGTCTACCCATTCATTAAAATTGAGCTCTCATCCTAGAAGTACCATAAAAAAAAATGTTCAACCATTAAAAATATGTTCATCATTTAAAAAAAGAAATTTTTTATTTTTCTTTGTTTTCAAGGACATGCAAGGTGTATATTAAAATTTCATAAAAATGATCATGGCTTAAACTATCCATCAAATATAATTTAATCCATAGCCTACATGTGCACCATACATCTTCGATGAATAGTGATATGTCCACGAGTACTACTCCTAATTGATGAAATCCTTCATGCTCCCAAGTCTCAAGTCCCACCCACTGGTTGGTTTCTTTAATTAAACACATTAAAATTTGGGCCCAAAATAAAAGACCTTTCATGTAATCATCCAAAAATTTAATTATTAGCTTGGACAACCATTAATGGGCCTTTAACATATTGTTACAGTAGATAAGTATTGAATGAAGTAGGTAAATCGCAAGAGGGAGCACAATTCTCGACAACATTCTGGACAGGGGTTCATCAATCTCGGGCCATGTCAATATTAGACATGATTAAGTAATTCTTTTGTTATCACTGATATGGTTGCTTGAAATGGGAAGTTGAGAAGAAGGGTGAAAAAGGGAAAGCTTATATTTTTCCAAAAGAAGAAGGAGAATGGTCGAGGCTCGACAATGACATGTATTTTAGAGAAAGAACATGAATATAAAGTTGAAGGGGAAGATAAGAAAGACGTTAAAGAAGGAAACGAAGAAGATGAAGAAGAAAATAGGAGAAGATGGAAAGGAAGAAAAATAAAATTAAGGAAGAAGGAGAAGTGGAAAATAGAACAATGTGCAAGAGCTCGCGCAACACAAAAAAGGAAGATGAAACAAAAAATAAGACATCAACATCAACAACTTAGCTAAAGAAGAAATACTTACGTGAAATCTAGTGTTTTTTAAAGGGTGTGTAAGCTTGTTGAGATATAGACCAACAAATATTGTAATTAACATTTGAGAAAGGGTTGTTGAACCCAATGGTCAATTCTATTAGTAGAAAATGCCATTGAGGCCTTGCATATGTAATTTTCATGAATTTAAAGTTTTAATAGAAAACCAATTGTGTTATTTGAAGAGTTCCCTTGTCTACTTGCTAGTGGTTAAACATTTTTGTATATGTGCAATTGTTTTAGGATGCACTATCTAAGTTTGGTTGAATCAACAAAGCTTTGTGCTTGTGTGTTTTATTAAGTCAATTTGCAGGTTTATTTAGGACTCCATTAGTTTGGTCTTAGAAGAATTGACTTTCTTTGATGTTGAGAATTACATTGATTAGTGAATTAGTTTACTAATATTTTGTATTTTTATATTTCCTTATTTCTTTGATTGAATATAGGTATAAATTATTGAGAAAATGTTACCTCTCAGTTTTCCTAACACTTGTTGATGCATTTGGTATCCCTCAACACTCTAATCATACAAATGACTCGAAAATGAAGTATACGATCATCCACTTGAATACCATGAATTAGATAGCACAAAACTTCTTGAAGAGGAATCGACATCAAAGAGGCCAAAAGAGCATTCAAGTCCAATTGGAAGACAAGATTTCCATGGGCTTATGTCGTAAATTTTTTTAATGGTGTTGAAAGGATAAAGTGTCAGTGGTGTGTAAAATTTATAAAGGAAACTTCATTTTCTAGAGATAGAAGTACAACTCTTCAAGTAAATGCTTTAAACATCCATGCAACATTAGAGGCTCATAAATTTTCTTTGCAACTTTTAGAAGGGAAATCAAATGGAGTACTCTTCCAATTACTAAACATGTAGAGCTAATGGTACATGCCAAGAATGACAGAATTTTATTAATGGTTGAAAACATGTATTTTGTTGCTATACAAGATTTACCTTTAGAAGTATATAAGTCAATTTGTGACTTAATTAGATATAAAAAAACTCATCACACACCTCTAATAGATGCATATTCAACATATACAAATATATCCTTTGAAAAAGAGTTTTTACAAGCTGCTAAGGAGGTATATTGGAAAAAATTAAAAGATGAGATTTTCAACAATCCATTTTACTCAATTTCAGTTGATGAAAGCATTGATCGGACTATGGTGCAACATTTGAACAATTATATTACATTTTTGACAAATGAATGAAGAGGTCAACATGTTAGAAAATTCTTATGCTTGTTTCAAATTAGGGATGGAATATCACAATCTATGCATGATGTTATGACATCTCTTATGCATGATGTTATGACATCTCTTTTAGTAGAAATAGATCTATCCTTGATAAAGTTAGTTGGATTTGGATCTGATGGAGATTCATCCATGAGGGGTATTCATGAAGGTTTATATACAAAGCTTCATCGACATGCTCCTCATTTATTAGATATCCAATGCATAGCTCATCGAGAAGCATTAACAACAAATGATTCTTCATCTTACTTTGCAGAGTTGCAAGCTATTGATAAGTTTGCAAACACGGTTTATTCATGGCTTGGGAAATCTACTAAAAGACATGGAAAGTTGAAAGAGTTGATGGAGTCATTTCAAATCACAAGGTTGAAAGTGTTACAAATTCATCACATGAGGTGTCTCTCTAGAGGAAAAGTCATGGAAATATTCATTAAGTTCATGCCCACTTTGTTAAGAGACTCGGA